>JAULBM010320383.1:3097-13574 GCA_032357055.1 Geukensia granosissima | reverse complement strand
CGTAAAGTTTTGTTTTTAACACGCCCTTACTGTCAATTTCTAGGTGTAAGTCTAGGTAAGAAGCAGACCTTTCTGTTCTGTAGTATCTTTGATTTCAAGTTCAATGGGATAGATGAGGTCAACATAGTCACCAAATTTAGAGTTTTTCAGTCAAAGGACATCATCTATATAGCGGAATGTTATACCAAGAAATTGAGCCATTTTTTTCTCTTTTCTCTGCAGAACGCTCTGTATGAAGTCAGCTTCATACGATTAAAGGAATAAATCGGCGAGAAGAGGTGCTCATTTTGTCCCCATTGGAATGCCGACAGTCTGTTGAAACACACGCCCGCCAAACATTACAGAAATGCTATCAATCAAAAAATCTAGCATTCCGCAAATGTCATCTTCTGAGTATTTTTGCTAGAATCAGAGTGGTTAACAACAAAATAAGGTTGGTCCCTACCTAGAACCAAATATTTGAATCGGCGTTTGCCATTTTTTAAGTAAACAGAGGTAAACTAAGGCTTTTAATTTTTCTTTTAGTTTTCAATGTTGAATAGTAGTATAGAGGGTGGAAAAATGAAATGTTTTGATGCTTTTGCAAGAGGTAAGAGACCTTGATTTGAGGCATTCTAACAGATCTTTGGAATATTTTAGAATCCATATTTGATTCACGCCACTTCTAGAATGGCTTGTTTCACAGTACCTCTAGAGCCTATTTCTTACTGCTGATAGAATAACTGTCAGTAACTTGGAAAGAGGTTTATGGAGCTATTGGCAGACCCTGCAATTTTCTGCGCTTCCGCGAGCGAAGGTATCTTTGTTTCCAATGTTGTTTAGGTTTTTTGAGGTTCGTGTGGATTTTTGTTGTAATTTTGCAATACTCTAATTCTTTTTGTAATACTCAAGTGGAAGAAAGCCAAAGGGTTGTAAATTATTTGTTGTTATTTGAGTCTTGTTCGGTGGTCAGGGGCTATAAGTCCTGCTTTGGGATTTTGAATCTACAACTGATGTTTCAAAATTACGACGCTTTATCGAAAACTCAAATGTCATTTACTGCAAGAAATCACTCCTTTGACTTTGTGCTTAGTTATAGAATATGACTACGTGTTTTTCACTTCTGGAATGATGCCCGGGATGTCTTTATCGAGTCATTTAGCCTCCCACTCTACTCAAAGTCAAGACGATCCCTTGAGGAGTCCAATGAAGTTGTTGGGGCAGGCTGAAACAGTTCTGATCTATAATTTTGTTTGGGCTCTCTGCTTGCACGTAGACATTTCCTCTTAATATTCATCAGGGAAGCCAATCATGATATGTAATTGACCTGGCTCGTCTATGTCATCAAACATCAAAAAAATTCTGCAGTTGTACCCAAAGTACTAACTGGAAAAACCATCCTTATGTCTTTTAAAGTTACAACATTTTAAGCGAGATTCATTTAAACGGTGTCAACGAGCTGAAAACTGGACTGTTCCGAAAAAGAAACAACCATGTCTCCTTTTTGATCACACAACACCGACACCAAACCTGCCCTCTTCTGTGCTCTTGCTGCATCTTGATCGAAGTTGGATCAGAAACAGAAAACAAACCCGAATATATAGCCCCAAAGTAAACCTGAAGGGGCACTCGGTGTCTTCCATCATATAAGCTATTTGAAATTTTCAAATGACATGTCCGGCGGGTATTTTAGGTTTTATAACCAACATCAAATATCAACAACATTCCTTACAAAACAAACTAAATTCTCTATGATGTCGCTTGCTTCTTTGGGGTCTTCTAACATACGACTGATCGTTATTTTGTTAACCTTTTCGCCAAACCCTGCTTATTTGCTCAAGTCACTTTGTGGTGATGTGGTGTGGTATGGTATGAGTTGGAATCTAACACATTAAGCAGTTATCGAGTGACCACAAACCTGACTCAGTTGCTCATTCACTCCATGTGGTGATGTGGTGTGAATTGGGGTGGATTGTGCGATTTGGTGTGGTGTGTTGTGGTGTGGTGTGTTGTGGTGTGGTTTGTTGTGCTGTGATGTGGTATAAATCACATTTGGTAGGTTTTATAATTCTCACTTTATACTACATAGAAGAACTCAAGAAAGGAATTTGAAATTTGTGTACTTTCGAAGCCATGCACTTCAATGAAAGCCATTTAGCAGAGAGTAAAATTACTATTTCAAAGTAACTAAAGGGCCATGCTCAACATTGAAAAGTCCCAGTCATATTTTGGTTACCTAAATTGCAAAAGAAACTCTTTAAATACTGTTTTATCCCGGCGTCCAGTAAATGTACCAAAACTGAATTTTTAACCCAGAACTTTTCAAAATATGCCACAACTATTTACTAAGAGAACTTCTTTAAATAAAAACTAATCAGAACAGCAGCAGTTCTCTTTTTCTGTATTTTAATTTTTTGGTTTTAATAAGTAAAATCACAAATAAATATACCATAAGAGAGACGACTTCTTATACCCCATTGAAAATGTCCCCTTCCATGATGAGGAAAGTCTTTTGGCTATTTCATACGATGTATTATTTCTGAACTTGTTCGTTTCGCCCGTGTATGCAGTGATGATTTAAATTTTTATGAACGTAATCTTTGTATTACCAACAAATTAAAAGTCAAGGAGTTCGTTACCATAGGAATGTTAAAACTTTTCTATCATAAATGTAAATATACAAATTAATAGTTCGGTTGAACCTGCAGAAAATGGATAAAATACGGTATATAACATCTCAACTTTATGTATGAAAATGTGTTAAATGAAGCTTGTTATTTAAACACAGTGCATTGGTTACTTAAATAAACATATACATAAAGTTATATGTATTCCACTTATTTAAGATCTTTTAATATTGCCCATTTGCCATCAATATAGACTTCTGCTCAATAATTTACATCAAAATTAATTTGGTTCATTATTTTGTGAAAATTTTGTCCTTCATGCTGCTAATACTTTTTAAAAAAATTTGGCACTAGTTTCTTTGGTCATTAATGATATACACTAAATTTAACCTATGGTGCTGTCATTGTATCTATGGGGAAGAAATTGTGTGTATTTAAAGAAAACCAAAATTTATACCATAGTCTACTATGGTAAAATTTACAAAGTTATATCATGACTTCCACTGAAACTCAAGTCCCTAGTAAAACAGGATGGAAAAAACTATCAAATATTAAAATGTAGATTCATTATAATGTCCAAACAGTTTATGGTCCCTGTCAAACTATTTTTTCATTAATATTACACTTTAAATGCAACAATCATTGTGACAATACCATCCTGGCAACACATTTTGGTCTATGTCAAACTTCTCTTTATTACCCAAAAATATCTTCCAGTGTATAAAAAATTCTCAAGTGAATTAAATAAATTTGAAAAACTGTCTATTTTCTCTTGGATTTATCAAAACTCTGGAAGACACTCTTGAATAATAAAAAATATTTTTTTAAAATATTAAAAACACAGTCAAGATTAATATACTATATTAAAAAAATGTTATCTGATAACTTCTCAAATAAATTGATAATTTCTCAATTGAATTATAATGTCAGAAACCTGTTTTCTTCATTAGAAAACCCATTCAAAATCCAAAAAATAAAAAAAAGAGAAAATTTATAAAAAAAAAGAAAAAAAAATAATTATAGTAAATGACATCCGATTGTCACAACTATCACATCTGTTAATTATCATCTCGTATAAGGCAAGCCATCCCTGGGCTTTATTTCTGAATGTTGAATGTAAAGGTGCAATTATTGAATCCACTGAAAGATGGTCCTTTCTCGTGTTTATCAGCATCATCATTCAAACAGTCATGTTCTACTCTATTCATCGAGAGAGTCCCTGGGGTCCCACTGTTCTCTTTATCTGGTTCGTTTTTAATGCTAGGCTTAAAAGTTCCAATGTCCTCTTTACAGGGTTCATCTTTAACGCTGGGCTTTCCAATCTTGCTACTTGGTTCCAGTATATTTGAGATATCTTTTAATTGTTCGTTTGAGGGTCGTTTGTATTTGCGCACTCCCTGAACACTCCTATGCCCAGTTCTTGACATGATGCTTTGTTCATCCACTCCACACTGGTACATCCTTGTTGCGCATGTGCGTTTTCCACTGTGATTTGTGAAATTACCTTCAAGTCCAGCTTTAGTGCACATTTTTTTCATCAAGTTTTCAAGCTTATTCACTCCCAAATTTTGCTTTGAAAACTTCATCGAGTCCTGCATAGGACGCTTGTAGAATTTCCCATCATTACCTGGTGATGCATTTTTGATGTACAACATGTAGAGTTTGTACACATTCTGGTCATTGGATTCATCGACATAATGCTTGATATTTTTATTCTCAACCATACGCTGTTTCAAACCACCTTTAAAGGTTTTGCTGTTACGCTCAACAAACTGAATGTACCTTCCAAATTCAGTATCCTCTCCTAAAGCAAATTGTGATACCTCTAAATCGTAATGTCCATCCCTTCCACGCATACCGAAAAGTTTACAGTTGTAAAAAAACACCATTTAACAAAGATTCGGCAGAATTATACCCAATTAGTCCTTTTTCCCATAATATCTTCTCTTGAACTTCTGATATTGAGTCGTCGTTCCGTAACCTGAAATTCAATACGTCCATGGGTTAATTTTCAAGTACATGTAATAAATAAATGTAATTTTCTCACCAATGAACATACAATTTCTAGCACTTCCATTGTTTACTTTGACATAAAAAAACTAAAATGAAACCATAGATTATGAAACTTGGTTTCACTGTTGCTCTTCATGCACACTGTGCTTTTACCTGAAAAAATGGTCTAAATTCAAATTTTGTAAATAATATAAATAATAAGTGTAAAACTCTGCATACAATTTTGAAGCATTGAACATTTTTTAGTAAAAGTTATCCTGTGTAAGTAATAATAAACAGGAACATTTAAGAATTTCACCTTCGACAGGTTTCACTGTAACTGTAAATTGAAACAAAAAAACCAGTAGCCCTGACCGTTTTAACTATAATTCTGTTGCTCTGCCGCGAATTTAGCTAAACATTTTATAATTTAAAGAACTATAGGATAAGGTCGTTAAAAATCACACTTATGCCCGTTTTTATCAGATACGCCTGATAAATGTTAGAGTACAATCTTACCTTTAGAGGTCAAATATTTCATCTGGGAATCGAGCACTTTCCGGAATCTCAAAAACTTGTCATCTCTCTCATCCATAAAGTTCATATTTATTCCTGAGTCCCTTATACATCTCAAAATGCCAACTGACAGTAGATAGAGCGATTTTGGTGGGTAAAAGTCACCGTTTTTCTTACGAACCTCCACAATAAAGCGGGATAACCACTTGTTGATATCTTCTACAGTAAAATCGTAAATTTCAGGAATAGTGTCACCTTGTGAATTTCTGAACTTCCTCCACTCAGTGAAAACATTTTTTGCCCAATTTGTACTCTTTTTGGTGTTTTTCGGGGTTGTTACAGATATCAATTCATCTAAATCATCGTCTGTTTTCAGGTTTCCGAAACGATTTGCGTCAGCATCTTCGGTATCATTCTTCATTGCCATGTTCTGCGCGGGGTCAACATCCATGTTAAAATTTCCATAATCTGCACGGAAAATGTCGTCAAAAATTGAAAAGTCCACAAACTGACCAAACATATCCTCTGAATCATGATAGTCCTTTTCGATCTGATCAGCAATTTGAGATAACTGAACATTCTCGTCGTCGTTTTCTAGCATGCTCATAGTATCGTCAGATTCGGTTTTCAAGTAGTTACCGATCTGCGTAAGACGTATATCTGTTTCATCATCACATAACATCTCCAAAATATCCAATTCATGGAGCATTTCTGTGTCTGAGAGGTACAGATCACGAGAACCTGCTGCAGCTTCCATCCTTGCAAACGAAATGTCCGCAACTGATATTTTCGCGCCGTTTCAGATTAGCACAGTTCACAGACAGTAGGCGGAGTTTAAACCTATTAAAATAGTAGTCCTCATTTGGGGTACATTCATAATAAAGATTAACAATATTTGTCTTATACATTTATTATTTACCCTCGGTTAAATCAGTTATTTCATACTTTCATATTTCATACATCAAACAAAACATGTTCGGTTAGGTTTTAGTTATTTCATATTTTTAATGTAGTTTTATGGTGCATCGTATACATAGTTGCACTGGAAAACCCCGACCGTAACCGCACGAGACGAAGTCGAGTGGGGTTGCCGAGGGGTTTTCCAGTGCAGCAATGGTATAATGTACGATGAGAATGATGATGGTATATGTGACGACGAGAACGATCAGTTATCTCAAATTGCTGATCAGATCGAAAAGGACTATCATGATTCAGAGGATATGTTGGTCAGTTTGTGGACTTTTCAATTTTTGACGACATTTTCCGTGCAGAGTATGGGAATTTTATCATGGATGTTGACCCCGTGCCGAACATGCCAATGAAGAATGAGACCGAAGATGCTGACTTAAATCGTTTCGGAAACCTGATGTAGTAGCATCTGAGATCCAGGTATCTTATCAACCGTGTTTGGATTTTAAACATGCTGTCCGAAACAGTAAGTAATTTATACAGGTCGGTACATTGTGTTGTCTCTTGTTTTATTTGTTATTGTCTGCGATGTTTTAATGACTTCAATACTATAAAGTTAGGTTTGTGAGTTTGATTGTAATGTTGTTTTATCACACCACTGTCCCAGGTTAGGGGAGGTTTAAGTACTCAAAAACATGTTAAACCCCGCCACATACGTTATGTTCCTGTCCCAATCTAAGAAGCTGTAATCAACTGGATGTCGTTGTTGTTATGTTTAAGTGTTAATTTTTGCCTTTTTTACTTTTCAGGCGAATATTTGTAATATTTTGATATGATCAGATTCATTTTAGGGCCTTTTACGTTTTGTCGTAGGGTGTACACATGTGTCTATTATTAAGGGCCTTTGTCAACCTGTAGAGATTTGAGATTTACAGAATACAAAATTACCAATGTTAAATAAATACAGATTTTGGATGACTGTCTCATGGATAATTATAGCACATCTTCTTTTTATAGTAACCGTTAAAGCTAATCTTTGTGCTGTACTGATATTAAATAACCCAAATGTCATGAAAATTATATTACTGATTTAAATAACTTGTGGTAATTATTTGAATTGTAATTTAACCATTGAAATAACGAAAGAGGCGGCATTCATTCCGCTAAATTCAAATTTCTATTTAGGTTTTTTGGATTAAAATGTTTGGATCTCGGTCTTCCTGTTTATTGGTTTTAATTTTCCTATTTGGATGTTTCTCCTCGAATTACGAGTACAGTATAAACTTTCCAAAAAAGATGTACCTCGTCAAATTAAGTGAACAGTATAAATTTTCCTATTAAGATGTTACTCGTCAAAAGATTTTGTACGTGTACAGAATAAATTTTCCTATTAAGATGTTACTCGTCAAATGACATTGTACCGGTACAGAATAAGTTTTCCTAATAAGATGTCACTCGTCAAATTACGTGTACAGTATAAATTCTCCTATTAAGATGTAACTCGTCAAAAGACTTTGTACGTGTACAGTATAAATTGTCCTATTACGATGTTTCTCCTCGAATTACGTGTACAGTATCAATTAACAACATCTGTACATCTTTAGTTATCATGTACTTGCTCAAATATGTATGTTACCTTTCTACCGAAAAACTGTTTCTTTACTTCGAGACTTTTACCACTAACATGACTAAAGCTTACTTCTGCACACAAAACAAGAACCTACAAAGATTATTATATTAGTCAGCGTCAAGTCTCAGTCGTCATGACAACAACCAACTGGAAAGGTCCTTATTTGTCATGGTTGTTAAGACAATTCTTGCTGTAAGGGTCTATTGTAATGTTCATCAAATTAAGAATTTTATTTGTACTTTGGTAGTTCTTTTTCTTTTTTAATAGTTAAAGCTGCTGTGCTCCTTTATTTTCACATACCGCAACACCATACCACTAAGAAAAATAAAACAAGTTATAAAAAATAGCTGATGATATATTTGTTTACTGTTGTCCAACATCCCCTTAATATAAACAGGTTTGTGACTCCGATATTCCATTTGCATTTACAATTAAGAGAACATTCATTCAGATGAATATTGCATTTTTTCGCAATAATGGTTTCTGAATTATTTATATCTAACCAATCTATCAACGCCGTTTAAAAATCAAAACAGATTACTCCAGAACATTGCACGAACATATAAGGGCCCTAACATTGGACTCTTACCGCTCCGACAATCCCATCTGAAGAACTATAATGTGGAGCTCCAAGCACAATCACTGAAGGACAGTTATCATCAGAATCAGACAGCTTTCCTGTTGTAATCGAATATCCTGGTGGACAAAAAAACGATACATGAAATAATTAGAAATGAACAAGCAAGAATCATTTTATGTAGTATGCTTTCCTTATTATCCTGTATACAATATAAAAATAGGAGATGTGGCATGATTGTCCATGAGACAGCCACCCACCAAGTGACAGTAGATTTTAACATTTTAATACATTGATACTTTGACTAACAACTAGAACTTGAAAGTAAAGGGCGGATTAAGAACAGAACTTAACGACAAGAAAGATGACTTTGATTTTTTCTATTGTAAACTTTCCGTTCATGTCTAGCAACATTCCGGCCGAGCCTGCATCCTGTGTGTAATTTCTTTGTTTATTCGCTACTCCAGGGCGTTTGCTTCCCAAGAAGATTTTATTGATATGGGTTGCTGCTGACAAGAAAGCTACTGAACCATGGGTTTCTTTAGAAAAGATTAAAGTCATTACGCCGAAAATTTATAGGACGACATTTAATTTGGTTGACTGATACAAAATATTTATTTCACAAATGACAATAGAAATCTTCCCACTGTCCTGAATACAAAATACAAAATGAAACAGAGCGAAGTATTTAGAGATTGCACATCACCCAGCTCCCCACATTTTCGTATTCCCATAAAGTCGTACTCCCACGTATATATATTCCTATATAGTAGTGATACCATACAGTTGTTTGCCAAAGCTTCATATGTGCTCTTACAAGCAAGTTGCAGGGTCTCCCAAATGATCCATAAAAGATTTTTTCCAATTACTTGATGAGTTAATTTCGCAGCAGTATAAAACGAGTTTACTGCGAAACAAGTCATTCTAGAGTTGGCTTGAATAAAATGTGGAATTTAAATGATTCCTAAGAACTGTTAAAATGCCTGAAATCACGCCCCTTACATCTTCGAATAACATCAAAACATTTGATTTTTCCACATTGTATACCACTTTTCATCATTCAAAACTAAAACAAATGAAAGATTTGGTTCGCCTTTGTTTTGTTAAAAAGATGGCAATGCAGGTACAAATTGTGATTCTAGGGATGGACAAACCTTATTTTGTTATTAACCATGTATAGATGTTATTTTTTAGGTAACTTACTGTGTCTTGCCTTAACTGTATGTTGGGAATACCTATTGCGTGGAAAGGTTATTGAAATAAAAAGTGAACTACTGATAAAAGCTTACATCATACAAACATATTTATGGTCATAAGTTTAAACAGTAATTGTCGTTCCAAATTTATTTAACAAATCTGTACCATGTTGTGACGTCACGCGTACGTTTACACTATTCTCATAAATACTTTAGGAATGGAAATACGGGAGATTTATCGAAAAGGATAATGATACGGACTGGCCCTATTACTGGAGACTGTTAAGAGATGTGTAAAAGTTTAATTTCGACTTTTATTTCTATAAATCGGAGGTGATAATATGTTATAACTATGTACTACTAAGGGACTTCACGGTTCAGTTATAAACTTAAAGTCGGTCTAAAACCACGAAAATGCTACCTTAAAACGCGTTTCAAAGAGTTTTTCTAATAATTAAAAAGAAATGTCCCAGTCACTATAGGGTTTTTCTGATAATTACCTAGAAATGTCCCAGCTACTAAAGAGTTTTTTAATGATTACTTAGATAAATGTCCTAGCCGCTTATAAGATTTCTAATTTTAACGATAATTACCCAAATTTATGCCAGGTGCTTTCTTTTCTATCTTCAACAGGCTAACGTAAAACAGATAAATTTCCTAGAGTTTTTTTTCTGAAAACTACTTGAAATATCGAGTAGAGTCCCGATAATTACCTTGAAATGTCCACACCGCTATAGAGTTCCGATAATTACCTAGAACATTCCCAGCCGCCATAGATTTCTCCCGATAAGTGCCTAAAACGTCCCAGCCGCTTCAGAGTTTCGGAAATTACCTAGAATCGCCCCAGCCGCTTTAGAGCTTTTCCGATATATGTCCCAGTCGCTAAAGAGTTTTTCCGATAATTACCTAGATATGTCCCAGCCGCTATAGAGTTTTTCTGATCTTCAGCAAAAAATTGGTGTGTAAAACTGTCGAAAAACTGTTCCGACGTCTCTGTTGCACTGTATTCAAGGAAACCACCTTTAACAAAATTAATTTTAACATTTTCAAA
>JAULBM010320372.1:0-13575 GCA_032357055.1 Geukensia granosissima | reverse complement strand
AGTCAAATTCACCCCACGTGATTCACCCACAGAAATTACGACAGCAAAATGAGAGCTTCACTCTCATAAAAAGTCATTTGAAAAAGGTCACAAATGGAAAGCCTTTACTTGTTTGTAGTGGTTGGTAACGACTTTGATTAGTTGTTAAGGACATAGATATTTTCCTAAATAAAAATCACGTTTCTTTTCTACTTATAGCCTTCTCTATTTAAAAACAACTTAAAAACAAATGGCGTAATTATGACTTCTGGGTCGCTGCTAGGGACTTGACATTTGGATGGCCGAGTGGTCTAGGTAGTTAATTTAATCTTACATGAACAGATAGCTGTGGACTATCACATATACGGCGTGTGTTGGAGCCTGACTTTGTACCAACGGGTTTCGTTTAACTCTTACACCAGTAAAACTGACCGCAGCGATATGACTGAAAAAGTGGCGTTAAACCCCAATTATACAAAAAAAATCATACTGATTATGTTGACCTTCATTGATTACTGTAATTGTCTTTGCGTCAATAAAATATTTTTTTAAAAGCATTATTTTTTTAATTTTGAACTTGAAAAAAATCATAGATTATTGTGAATAAATAAAGTGACATACCTACCATCCTCCAAACTTTTAAAATAAAAATCTTTTTTCAAAATACATTAAGTACAGGCATACACTCGCGCCACCTTATATTTAAATACGATGGAATGACTAAAATTTAAAATGATAAATGGAAAATGAAGATGATAGTCCCATCTACAATTTAAGTCGAAACGATTAAATTTATCGTTCTTTTAAAATTGTGTAATAACCAAGATACTGAGAAATGTTCCTAAGCGAGATGAGGATGTCGATACTTGAATTATTTGTCATATTTGTATATTTCCCCACACAAAAATCAAAGAATGGCTGTAGTAAAAAATAAAAAACCAGGATAGTCCGAACAAACCATGTTGAAAAATTTAATCTAGCCCCCACCTTAATATTAAACGGTTGCTCTATAACCAATCACCTAGAATTTGATTGGTTTCAATGGTTCAATCGGAATGCGCGTTGCAGCATTTACTGCTTTGACTTTATCCTTCAGTTCAGAGAGGGTTTAGTTAATATATTTTGATATTTACTTTTTCTTACGTATAATCTGAAATCCAATTCAAACCCAAAAACTAATTAGTAACTTTGTGTTAACCTTAATGCATTCACAGAAACTTAAACAAAACTTTATTCTAATTGGTGTGTTGATCAACATTTAGATTTTTAGATTATATAAAGACTTGTGTCTTATAATATATCAGGGATGATTTAGAATACGTCGTAGGAAGTAAGAATATACCCCTCATGAAAGCCTTGTGGACGCCTCCAGACTTAAGATTTTTTTTTATCAAGTTCAGGCCTTTGTGGAAACCTACAAACATTGAACTTTGCATTCATTTTAAGGGCCATGTTGTCAAACATTGCAGAACGGTTCCGCTGTGAAGTAATCATATAATTTTATGACCGCGTACAAACTAAACACACTGCAGAAGGGACAGTTGATACTGAGTTTAAGGGATTTGCAAGAAGTTGACAATTTCTCCATAACTACACAGACGCGTTGTACATTGCCAGTTTAACTTAATGACAACTTGATAAAATTGAATTTATATCCAGGTTGCCGCTGCTTCATTTTGGCATCATTCAACCACTCACCGTGTGAACATAACTAGTTACGTTAATACACATATTTATCCGTCCCTTCTAAACTTTATATGTGCAGAATTAACATAAATTATGGCATAATGTCTGTGCATCATAGTAGTCCCTATGTTGCCACTCTGTTGATATTATCACTCAATTTTTAGCGTCGGCAATACAATTTTAAAGGCCAGTATAGAATACATATTTCAAGGTAAAGACGAATAACAATCACAGGAATTGCTGCGTCTGCTGTCTGGAAACAAGGCTCTCAACAGCTGGACGCTATACGTCAAGAAAACCTGGAAAGCGTAACAATACATCACGCTACAGAACAAACAGAATTCATCAATGTATTTGAAATGTTAAATCAAACAAATCTAGTGAAAGGATTGCGATAATACAAAAGGGGCAAACAGAACTCGTTAAGTCGAAAGACAGACATGACCAAAGCCAACAAAATTAATATGAAAGACGAACATAGAACACACAAAACTATACTGAAAAATAAAGCTGGAGTATCACGAACCCTACAAAAACAGGGTAAGTTCAGGTACACCGGAAGGGTAAGCAACTCCTGCTCTACTAGTGGCACTCGTCGTGTTACTCAGTAGAACAAGCCGGTGTATGGTCACAATCGATGTCACAACCGGTATAGGAACGAATTTGTATTCACGACAGTGGGAAGATATCCATTGTCTTTTGTGAGATGGATATTTCGTACCGTTCAACCTAATCATGATGCCGACCGAAAAAAAATGCGGGGTGACGACTCCAATCTTTCCCTTAGAAACTCTTGGCTCAGTAGCTTTCTAGTCAGCCGCAACCCTCTGTCAATAAAATTCTGATAGGAAGCACAAGCCCTGAGGTAGAGTATCAACTATAAAATATACACTTCGAATGTAGGTGCGGCTGGAAAGTTGTCAGACATGAACAGATAGGAAAATCAAAGTCATATCTCTTGTCTTAAAGTTTTGTTCTTAACCCGCCCTTACTGTCAATTTCTAGGTGTCAGTCTAGGTAAGAAGCAGACCTTTTTGTTTCTGTAGTATCTTTGATTTCAAGTTCAATGGCAAAGATAAGGTAAAAATATTCACTAAATTTAGAGTTATTCAGAAAAAGAACATCATCTATATAGCGTTATATAGCTATATAGTGTTAACGTGGAAACAAAAGATTGAGCCAACATTTTCTCTTTTTTCTAAAGAAGGCTCTGTATGAATTCAGCTTCATACGAATAAAAGAATAAATAGGCGAGAAGGGTTGCACAGTTGGTCCCCATTGGAATTACGACAGTCTGTTGAAACAAACGTCTGCCAAACGTTACACGTTATAGTGAAAAATCCATCAGGAAAAAGTTAGTTTTTGTTGGTAAAAGAAGTGTGGCTGATGTACTGTGGTGAACAAATGCTTTTAACATTGTACGATGATCTATTACCTGAGGTCGGTGAAGATAGTCTGGACACTGATCTGCATGTTGTGGCTAAGCATCTTTTCACCAAGGCTTTATCTGACTTGGCTTGGTTGGGAAGGAAGGCGTGGACCGTCCTGTCGAGACTAAAATCTTTTAACAATACTTCTTTAACTATTTAAATAGATGTTTTTATCTACTCTGGAACAATGGTTTTTTCCTGCAGTTTGATTCTTATTTAATTGAAGTACTAATGGACCATCACTGAATTGAATATAAATATATACATTTTTCACACAATTATACCAGTCAAGATTCTTCCTGGTAACAGCGTCTTGAACCGTTTTTGCTGGCCCGGTAGAGAAAATATCTATATATTGTTTGATTTCAATGTAAAATCATTCCATGTTGTATTTGAAAAGTCAGTAAACTCTACATTTGACTCAATTTAAAAAAATAACGTATGTAAGGCCCGAAGAAATGACATTTTTAATTATATTTTACTACTAGCATTTATTTCCATTCATTATTCAGACTTTTCAATAAGTGTTAGACATTTAACAGCGCTTATAAATCAATTAAAATAGATGGTTGAGGGTCATTGAGAGTTAATAGAGGCTTCAATTGAAACCTTTCACTTTTCAAGACATTTCTAGTTTAGAATGCTTAGAATGCAATAATGTAAAATATGTTTTAAATGAATTTTCGTAACTCCATAAATAAATTTAGAGAATGCTTCAAACATTTATAAAACTATATTTTGTATTATGATTGTGAAATATCTGTAACTTTATCATACAAATGTTTATTTTTTTCATCATGATGACTTCAACTTTCTTATTGTAAACTTCCCAAATTTATGTGGCAATATTCCTGCTTCCCATGTACACAGGGTTTATGTTTCGCAGTTGATTCGATGCTCTCGTGCATGTTCCAACTATCAGGATTTTCTGATGGGAGCATTGCTGTTGTCGCATATATTAATACAACAAGAATACATCCAATCAAGGTTGAGGTCGCCCCTCCTATAATTTTTTGGTCACATCCTCACGAATTGGTTGATCCTTATGGTATCAGTGTATCTCAGTAAGTTATTGACCTGTTACCGGTAATACATAAATAAGTTGACCGCTTCTCGGATTCATGTTAACCCGGCTTAGAGTTTGGATTTTCCATGACGGGTGTTGCGCTGAGACAGGATGCTTACCTCTCCAGACACCTGGCCCCACTCCTTGTTTACATAAGAGTTCTTGCGATTCCTTCCGGATTTGAAACAAATTGATACTTCTGAATTTGACATCCTAATTTGACACCGATTTTGACATTAAGGACTCCAAGACGGGTGTTGCACGCAGGACAAGTGATGTTTACCTTTCTGGAGCACCTGATCCCACTCCTGTGTTGATAATTAGTTCATGGATTCCAAACCTTTGTTCTTTCTTTTTCGTTTTATCTTTGAGTTTGTTTCAAATTTGTCTCTTTGGACTATGCAATTCTGATCTCTCACATGGGTATTCTACAATAGACTTGTGTAACTTGTTTTCTTGTCGTGACATATTTCATGCCAGACTTTTTAGTTTACAGATTTTAGACATGTTTACATAATAATTAATAAATGCCTGTTAATTTTTTTTAAGTTTCGCCTCATTGTTCTTTAAATATGTGAGAATCCCATTTTTTCCGAAGTGCTTTTCCACATATACAAGAAAGAACATGGCATTACGAGAACAGAAAAAAGCTTGGATTCCAAAGGAGAGGAAAAGACCACTGTCAGATGCTCTGGAAGGGTTACAAAATCATCACAAATAAGATATGTGATACCAAATGGTGCTTGTACCAGATTCTACCCAATAACCTATTATTTTTCGAGCTGTTGTTTTTTATTGATAAAGGACCAGAAACATGGTGCCTCATCTACGTATATAACAGTCGCATTTTTGTTATTATCGCCTTAAAACTTCCATATGTAAATGCATATCACGTTGCGTTATCGGTATAGCGATATGTATAAAATTAAATATCAACCGGTAACACTAACACCCTTTGCACCGTATAAACATGTTATCTACAGTTAAATCCAGAAAAATTCAATATTCAATCGTTAACTTACTCTGTTATTGGAGATAATGCCTCGTTTTTCTACAATTAAACTAACGATTTTCCACGTTTAATTAATGGGAAAAATGGATTTTGAGGCCATTTGTTGTAGTTCTCAATAGATAATATTTATTGTTTCGTTAAATTTCCGTAAGGAAATCGTTAACACTTGTTTTATGTATCCTATAGCGACACAGTTGATATATCTTGATGAAATAATCAAAGTAATAACTCAAGTTCCAGGCAAACAGCTTAGCGTCTTTTTTTTTTGGTTATTGGTAGGTTCACTTTACTCTTGAAATAAATCTTGCATAATGAAGTTTAGCTATTCAGAAAAGTGCTTTGAAGGGAGTAATCCAGAGAAGTGCTAACATATGCTTGTAAGAGAGATATATATAATCAAAACTTGTATAACTATTATGTGAACATTATGTCAAGTTGCTAAATGGCCGTTCTTTCATTTTTGTAACAAGAGTTTAATCGGGTTTTTCATAATTCATATTAAGACCTTTATTAATGAAATGACAGGTCTTTTTTAACATATGATTTTGTATATGATATCTGTATGGAAACATGCGTTAAATGATTTGTCAGACTTGTCCGACATGAAATTTATCATTTTTCTTAGGAATTTGCTATATTTGTTAAATTCTAAGCCACTTATACTAGGGAGAGGCAATAAAATGTATTGCACCAAATAGTTGTCCCTACCGATAGATGATTTGACTTCTTACTTCGTTTTGTTTGTACGGTATATTCAAACGTCGGTTACGTATATTTTGAAAACGCAATTAAGTAGATTCTCGTAATATCAAAACAAGTAAAATGTATTTGGATGACATGGACGCTCTAAATCTTATATTTCACCAATTGATCTACACGATTGCTAAAACCTTGTACAGAAACATGCATTTTGTCTTTTAAGAATAACTTTTACTGCTTGAATACATAAATGAGGTATATTCTAAAAAGCTCCTAAAAGGAGACGTTCGTAGCATAAAAAATTCAAATGTAATCAAAATGGAAAACCTGTTTTTATCGATTGATCTACAATTTTAATTTGTGTGTTATGTGTTAATCATCATAGAGAATACATGCCTGAAGAGTAACCACTAAAAACCATAGCTTTATCGACATTGATAATTTTATCATCTGAAATATTTAAAAGGTATGATGTTTATAAAACGGAACTGAGTTTTAACTGATCATTTTCAATTTTTATGTTGAATATATAGAAAAGGAGATGTGGTATGATTGTCTATGAGACAGCCATCTAAAACATGTAAACTACAAACATCTCCAGGTTGCCTTAAGGCTTTCAAAAATGAATACATATCCACATCCTACAGCAAGCTGTAAAAGCCAACCTCCCAAATGTAACAACTATCGGCCAGATAAGTATACATTGTAATGTACATCTAATGGATAACAGGTTCCTATCTTGGGACAGGCACATCAAATTGTGGCGGGGTTAAACATGTTTGTTAGTACTCAACCCTCCCCTCACTTGGGACATTAGTGTGACAACACGACATAAAAAACTTAAGATTTAAGATTTAATTTTTGAGGTCACTACACTGTACGAAGGCAATAACAAATCAAACAAGAGACAAGATGTGCCGACTTCGTATTATTAATACGTCCACAAAATGATACAGTGTTATTTCTTGTCTCTCTGCGACTAAGCCTTTTCTGTGATACATATTGATAGCTTTTTGTGATATGTTTTACAAAAGTATCGACATCCTTGCTGTTTAAATTGATCAGTAAGGTAAGGTTACGATCATTGAAGTTAGCTAAAAATTTACAAGTATACAGGAGCGTACAAATTGTCATGCGCATTCATTAGTATAGTTCAACAGTTACATCACCGTCAGGAAAATGAAAGTTAACAACGATGAATAAATGAAGCCAAAATAGCATACAAATATATGGGCTCGTTTTTATTTTTGTTCTCTTACCACACCACTGTTTAAATTATCCACCATTTAGACAAAAAAAATAAAATAAAATAAAAATAAAAACAACGAAACAAACATGAAAGAACAATATAAGGGCTTTACCACCTGACTTTTTAGCATCGATATTTGCCTATGACTATGTACCTTAGCAATTTCATCTGTTTAAGTCTCGGACAAATTATAACATTAATGGTTTTATCTTGTAATATTCATTGGCTGAACTTAAGAGCGGAGGTACATCTACGCCACATTCGTTAATAATGTAACTCCAGTACCTAGATATGACCTCTGATCCGTATCGCCCTTTTCCTATAAGACTTAGTATATATACTATAGTATATAGAAAAGTCCGTTTAGTTTAATTTATCCAATAGAAGACGGTAAAATTCTCACCTAAAAGGGTGGGACAGAGTTGGAAAATAGTGCACAGTCCTAAAGGAGTGATTATATTTTGCCGGAGTTGTCTGCCATAAGGTAAAAAAAATACAAAATTACCAATGTTAAATAAATGTGGAAAATTAAGGTATGCTATATGTGCATTTCAAAGAGTAACCACTCATCAGTAGCATTAGAACCGAAACATAGGAAGTCAATAATTCAAATATAGCAAAAGAAGCACTCAAATCCAAACAAATCGACATGGGAAGCCAAATCCGATGGCAAGGACAACTACTAAGTGCATTACTTTTCGAGGCAAAACCGCTCAATAGCTGACAGTGTTTGTCTGTATGTTTCCACTTGCACATGATTAATTATCTACAATCTTAATTCCTATGAAAATCGAAATAATCTTGTATTCACACCATATATATTCTCTTGATTGTTCATTTGTTGCTGTACTGACTACAGCTGAATTATTGCCCGTCGGTTGTTAAACAGCAATTATGCAATTTATCAATGTTCAGTACAAATACATATATTTCATTAATGAAATATATAATATATTTGTCTGGGAAACCAGTCTAAGCCATATCACATTTTTGCCTGTAGCAAGCCAGGCTCTTTGATTATACATTGCATTTTAAATGTTTTATTTCATATTTGTGTTTGATAAGCTGTTAATAAATTGGCAATTACTAGTATTCAGTTTGTTTGGTATTTTATACCAAGTTTTAAACGGATTGATTCTGATTTTCAATCAGAATAGTCCACCAGTTTCCCCATGTTAACACCAGTTTATTTACCTGTACAGTTCAACCGCCATTTTGTTGTCCACCGTGTTGTAGTCAAACGTGACTTGTCTTGTGATTTCACATTGATTTGCCTGTTGTATATCAAATCTTATTGATTTGATGTGGATGAATAAATGTTTAATGAACTTTATAGATCATATTCTGATATTGCTAATTAATATGTGCTTATCATATTGCAATAGCAGATATATAATATCATGTCAATTTAATCAGGTTACAAGTTCATTAAAGAATAAAGAATCTGTGAACTGCATACAGAGTCATTGCTCGGTTCATACAAGTTTAACATCAGTAGTCAGCCACGTGTTGCAAGAGGGGGACAGGAGGGGTAACATCCCTAAATATTAACGACATTCTGGATTTTCGTTACTTAATTTTTGGGAAACCGATAAAAAAATCAGTGAAGACAAATGCATATGAACACATTTGTGTCAATTTGGTCGATGTGCAGGTATACTTTAGACAATGTTAGATCTTCCAAGGAAGCAATTCACCTGTGTAATAAATTTTATACACGCATGCAAATTATCAGCGATATGAGATTAAGCGAAACTGTATGAGTCTTTGGCTCTTTCCAGCTAACAGGCTTCTAAATTTTACTGCTTCTGACAGAAGAAGAAAAGATGCTGTATTTTTATAGCCGGCGTAGATATCGTGGAAAATCTTAAATAAATGTTTGGATTTTGATAACATGACACATGGAGTAGGTGACGATGAATGAACAAACCCAACACGACAGATTAAATTCAACGTGTCTGGCTACCATACAAGAGCAGAACCAGGCAACTTAACCTACCGCATGAAAAATGTGGGATGGGTAGGGCTATCTAAGGGATGTTACAGAGACGTTTTTAGCATCTCCTTCGAGACGAGAGTATGAATCTGTGAGTGCATGTTACTGATTTGTTATGTCCATTAGGGCCCTTTGATTAGGTTTAATAAAGAATTTGAATTTGAATTTATATACCCTACCAAGGACTTGTTGCTTCCACACGTAGATACCTGGTGCCAATTTTCTCCCGGCCCTGAGTTTAAAGCATCCCACTCAACTCAATATATATATACCCTGGCCGCCTTCAGCTTTAGAAGTCAATGAAAACTTGAAAAATAATAAAAATGTGGCGTAAAAATTATTCAAGAGAAAACAATTAACGATCGAATGTCTTACTAAAAATCCGGTCAGTGTGCATAGTTACACACAAAAACAGACCAGTGTCCGTGATATTATAAGAAACCCCCGAAACATTAAGTATATCGAAAGTGACATGAAATTTGCTACTACTGATGATTTTCAGCCCTTAATTAAAAATTCTGATAACTTCTCGGTCTAAGTCTTATTCGCAGATTATAACATATAGCATTTCAATATTTCGCATTTACTCATGATTACACATGTAGTATTGATTGACCCCGCACTGATGAAATAAATTCAATTGTTTATTTAAATCATCCAACTGTACGTCCTGGATCAAATAAATGGTTAAAGTAGGACAATTCGACCTAAGTATATACCCAAGATTCATAGATTTCATCAGCGCTTAACCTACAAGACAAATGTAAAAATTTCAACAGTTTTTTTTATATTTCTGAAAGATAATGTAAATTGTAATGTAAATTACAAAAATTATTGTTTGTATGGACGCTATTAAAAAGTATTTCAGGAAAGATTATTTTATGTGTGGCCTCATTATTAAGAGGATGAGATAAGATAATTGACTCAGTAACACAGCTGGACAGTTGATGAAAGTTGAAGGTTGATCCCTTTAGGACACGTGGTTAATATTTAGTGATTTTCCTATTTAAAACGCTTTTACCAGAAATTGGAGATGTGGCATGATTTTCCATGAGACAGCCATCCATCAAATGACAGTCGAATTTATATTTCTACAGGTCTTATTACGGCCTTCAGTCCATACCATAACGGAAGCCATAAAGGGTCCTGAAACAAAAAATGTGAAACTACATATATCCATAAAACACGACAATCGACCTATTCTATTGAAAAATGGTGAACAAATAACAATAAATGACTAATTAAACAACGACAACCACTGGAGTGCAGGTACGTGGCTTTGGACAGGCATATAAGTATGTGGCGGGGTTAAACCTGTTGCCAAGCGCTTAGTTTCGGCCTGCCTTGACTTAATTCTCATGCATCCGTTATACTCCGAATGAGCATATCGAGTCTGGGGGAATATGTTGTTAATGGCGCTCAATAGTTGTATAGTAAAGAGGCCGCAAAACACTCAAACGTTCTTTCTATAATGACGTCACATTCCTTTTAAGTCCTGTTTCAAAACGAGGCCTTCCCAAGATGTTGGGGCGTCACCGCCTTGAAATTAGGAGATAACTGTATTTTATTTTAAGCTTTTAGGACGTAAATCGTAGATTTTACTGTCGAAAATTGAGTTAACCTGGCAAAGCGTAGCGGAGCCAGGTAAAAGGATATTTGCAACAGTAAAATCCACGATTTACGTCCGAAAAAGCTTAAAATACAATACAGTTATCTCCATTCTAATGCAATTGTAGTTTAAAACCTTTGACTTGTATAAATATAATCGACTGAAATTCCGCGGGACGTTGTGGACGTTTTCTAATGATAAATGTCAAAGAAACATCAAGATGTCACTTGAACGCTTCCATTGGAAAATGTGAAATTGTTTATAGCATTCGTGTACTCTTCAAATATAGATGAAATTGTCTAAAGGCAGTATTTTCAGGTAGACATATAATATTTTTGTGTATTTTATTACATAGGGAATCACTAAATCTTTTATTTTAACATGGCGGCTTTTTATTTGAGTTAATCTTAGTTACTTAGTTAATCAAATAGATTGTGAATTTTACGTAGCATGAAAGCCAATCAAATAAGGCGTTACAAAAATATTGCAAAAGAATACACCTTTATTTAGACATGGATCACCCAGGCTAGTGAGCGCACAACCCCATCCCCCTTAACCTGGGACAGTGGTGTGACAAAGCAGCTATAAAACACACTATAAAAATCTATTGAAATGGATAGAACACTTGATATCGATACGAAAAACCAACAACAAAGACAGTTAAAACTAATACATGATAAAACATGTTGCGTCTTTAAGACATTTCTGCAACGATATATATATTTCTCAAATGATTCCGGGTTCATTTGTGTATTGACAGCACAAAGTTCTTTTTATATTATTGATATTCATGATATTGATTCAGCGTCGATTCGACTCAAGTGTCCCGTTTAAAATATCTAAGTCAGCTATCCAAATTACCACAAAGACTGACAAGACAAATTAAAAAAAAGAAAATTTAAAAAAAGAACAATTTCGAACCATTTAGATAAAGAGCAAGTGAATACTTACTCTCAAATACTCCAACTGACAGTCTCTGATACATTTTACAGTACCCGTAAGATTTCGACCATACATTTGAACTTTGTAGCTACATGTATGGATAACAACTCCTTCTTCAAGATTAGTCAGCATCATTGTGTACGTTTCAAGGTAAGTGGGCATCATTATGTACGTTTTCAGGTAAGTGAATAATTAGGATCATTATGTTCATTTTCAAGGTAAGTTAGCATCATTGTGTACGTTTTCAATATAAGTGGGCATCATTGTGTCTTTTTTCAAGGTAGGTGGGGATCATTTTGAACGGTTTCAAGTTTAGTGGGCATCATAATGTACGTTTTCACGGTAAGTGACCATCATTGTTTACGTTTTCAAGGTAAGTGGGCATCATGGTGAACGGTTTCAAGGTAAGTGGGCATCATTGTGTACGTTTTCAAGGAAATACGAATCATTGTGTACAATTTCAAAGTAAGTGGGCATCATTGTGTATGTTTTTCATAAAGTAGGTGGGCATCATTCGGTATTTTTTAAAGATAAGTGGGTATCCTTTTGTACGTTTCCAAAGTTAGTGGGTATTGAAGGAGAGTGGGAATCATCGTGGACGTTTTCAAGGTTAATGGGCATCATTGCGCACGTTTCCAATGTTAGTAGGCATCATTTTGTACATTTTCAAGGTAAGTGGGAATCATTATGGTTTGTTTTTAGGGTAAGTAGACATTATTGTTTACGTTTTCAGAGTAAGCAATCATCATTGCTCAGTTATCAAGGTAAATAGGCACCATTGTGTACGTTTCCACGGTACATGGGCATCATTTTGCACGTTTAAAAGGTAAGTTGGCATTATCTTCAATGCAGTTTACATTACCGACATATGATCTCGTGTCGTTCTGGAAATATAGATAAGCAATGTTGTTCGTCTATATGTCCGTGCATTAACTCTGTTTATGACAGGTTGTTGGTAATTACAATTGGCTATGGTGTTCTGTTAGCTGATGGACTTTTGAATTGAAAAATAGATTTATGTTTTTGTCTAGCATTCATATTGACTTAATATTAAATCCGAATATTAATGCCAAAGATATACCAATTAATATCTTGACATGTTAACGGGTTTTATCGCGTCTGACAAATTAATTGGTATATATTTACCATTAATATCTTGACATTTACTGTTTACGGATTTTATTGCGTCTGTCAGTGCTTAATATCGGAATGGTCATTTTCATGCTTTTCTGTCAAATGTCACGCAAGACCGAATATTTTGACAGTTTTCATCATAGAAATTCTGAAATATAATAAATGGATTAATATTTGCACGTTTGATTAACAGCTGTATATCAGTCACATCACACCACGAAAGGCAACAAAAATTATTTTTTTTAGAACGTTTGAAAATTTCTCGGTCAGATTTCCTGTTTTCGAACGTTATGCTGGCCAGAAATTTTGTCAGCCAGTTCATTAGTTTATAGATTACAAACGTGATGTATACAACTGAAAAAAACATATAACTTTTTTGTTGGAGATTTATGAAATCCTAAAAATTGCGGCTTAACCGAGCAAAACCGAAAAAAAAAAGTTTTAATGTGCTATTCTGTCTGTCATTTGCTAAAAAATTATACTGCAAGGTATTGTCTTCAAAAAAACTTTAATTGTCCGACTTAAAAGAAATAAAATTGACATTGAATATCGAAATAACATCGACCATCTATTGCAAAAATATTTTGATAAATTTGAGGTAAAATACGTCACTTGACAGAAATTGATAGAATGTGAGATAGCATCACTTTTGCCACAAATAACATATAGAATCTTATATTGTAAGCCGTTAATTAGCATATTTCTACAGTCGAGATAGTTAAACCTAAAAATTTCGAGGTTTACCGAGAAATTTTAAGGTTTAACTATCGAGA
>JAULBM010320361.1:0-13575 GCA_032357055.1 Geukensia granosissima | reverse complement strand
CTTCTCTTTTCTCTGTAGAAGGCTCTGTATGAAGTCAGCTTCATACGAATAAAGGAATAAATCGGCAAGAAGGGGTGAACAGTTGGTCCCCATTGGAATGCCGACAGTCTGAAGTAACACGAACGTTCAAGGGTGAGTTCAGGTTTTCCGAAAGGGTAAGCAACTCCTCTTCCACAAGTGACACCTGCTGTGTGAATAGACAATTAAAGCTGTATAAAGTTAGAAGTAGGATATGTTGTATGATTTCCGTTGAAACAGATATTCAAAAAGTAAAATTGCAATAAACTCGAAATCTACATGTTACCTTGAGGCCTTTATTATTGAGAAAGATTTAAACCGTAAGTGTTAAAGGTTATGTGTAAGGCATTAAGAACGTAACAACAATCGACCAATCAATCATACAAAGTAAAATTATAGCAGTAAAACACTGTGACACTCTTACTTAGTTCGACCTCTTCTCATTTAGTTTTTAAAGAGATTTGTATTTTCATTATCATAGCTCGAGAATCAGCGGGTTAAATTTTAGTCATAATTAAAATGCACTGTTTAGGGCTAACCCTTGCAATTTTGTTTGACAATTTTTTCTGAAAATTATCAACCGCGCCTTGTTTCAGGATTTATCTTGTCTCAAAAGTCGTTATATCTTTATTTCGTTATGGATTAGGGTTAGGCTTAGGGTGAGGTCAAGTCATTGTTACCGAGTTGTCGTTCGTACTGCCATTATGTTTCTTGTTCATTTTGTATTGTCTAACCATACTATAACGCTTTGGGTCTGTAATGACTACGTGCGTTACTTGACAGCAATAAAACTAATAATAGAAACACAATTAATAAAAGCACAAATAACAACGAACGTCTGATCAACTCAAGGATTTATCGAATTATCTCTTATGAGGTTTAACTATAAACCCGATAGTCAACTAACGCAATGGACGACAACGGCCGCGAATGTCAGTAATATTTCGTCACTCACACCATCCCCACTCACAACGATTTTGTCACTATATCCATATCTTCCACAGAAATAAAAACTAAAACTTTGAAATTAATGTCCAAAAACACATGGCTAATCCACATAGTCTTGTAGATTCCTCGGTCGGTGGGTTGGTCGTCCACTTCGAATTGTTGGAACACTCACAGCTTCTTTAGTAGGTAGTTTATCCTTGTTGGCCTCAAGTGAGTCTGGACCCTGTGTCCTCGACTCATTGAAGCAGACATCTTGTTGGTCCTCGGTGATTGTAGCTCTGTTCTCCGGAATAACCGGTACGAGTGGTGGTTTAGGACCGCTCGCCGTCGGAATTTTAGTAACATTCTCTTTCTGATGTTGTGACCGGTTCTCGATGTCGTCTCTTCTGCCAGTGTCTTCTGGTAGAATCTCATACTGGGTATTTTTAGAGTCTGAACCATGTGTCTCGACTTTTCAGGACTACCAGTGTTGCATATCGTTATATCTCCTTTTCTTTGTGATCCATTGCGGAACTGAATCCATAGTCTATCGTGGTGCAATACGGAGGTGGTTTTCTGGTCGG
Organism: Geukensia granosissima; assembly: GCA_032357055.1. Classification (NCBI taxonomy): domain Eukaryota; kingdom Metazoa; phylum Mollusca; class Bivalvia; order Mytilida; family Mytilidae; genus Geukensia; species Geukensia granosissima. The sequence goes on along the minus strand of JAULBM010320361.1, from coordinate 12,046 downwards.
CAACTTCATACAGAACTGTGCCCAATTTTTTCACCACGACATACGGTCCCTTCCATATTGGTTGTAGCTTGGGACTTTTTCCTAATTTCTGTGCTGGATCTGATACAAATACCAAGTCTCCTAGTCCATATGATTTCTCATGCTGTCTAAGATCATGGTACTTTTTCTGCCCAGAGGCAGCACGTTTGAGGAAATCTCTGGCTGTTTGGTGAAACTCTGTGAGAGATTTCTTTAATCTTTCCACATAATCAGTTTGTGTATACTTAGTAATTATCCTCCAGTTCTTTATTGTAAGACAGTTCGTGTAGGCCAAATATAACCTCTGTTAGGTGTTAATAGAAAAAAGGGCGATATGGTGTAAACATTCATGACACAAAAATCTCATATGTACAAGTAAATACCAAGCAAAGGAACAGCGCTTTGATTGCTGTTCTTCATCTCAAAGTCACAGCGAGTCCTTCTACACGGAGTAAAAACTCGTACCTTACTGTAAGTTCAAGAAGAAGCCTGTCGACTGCAGCTATAGCAAACTAAGTGTTTTTTTTTCCATCGGGCATGTCGAATGGAGCTTTAAGAATCCAAATGTACTTTTAAGTCGAATATACTGTAATGGCCAGATTATACATCATTTAAAAAAGTGCAATTTGCACAAGTGCGTGATTTTCGTACTATCTGCTCTTGATATATTTTAGTCTTTGAATTTACATGGGTGGGGATATTTTTGGGTCGCGGCATTTCAGCCTACATCGGGCATGTCGACTGGAGCTTTAAGAATCCAAGTGTACTGTAAAGTGGAATATACTGTTATAGCTAAAATATGCATCATTTTAAAAAGTGCAATTTGCGTAAATGCGTGGTTTTCTTACTCGCTAGAATGCGACCATCTGCTCTAATATATATTTTAGTCTTTGAATTTACATGGTGGAGGTATTTTTGGGTATAACCTCATTTTAGCCTGTGTTCAAGAAGGGATTTTATCTTTTTTTCTCGGTTTGATGTTTACCTGGATTATAGTTAAAGGGTTTCATGACGGATGCTGCTCATAGTATGGGATGCTTACCCTTCGTGAACACCTGATTTCACTCCTGTTTTGTAAGGGAGTTCGTGAAATCCAAGTCTTTGTATTTATTGTTGTTGTTTCATCTTTTAGTTTGTGTCAATTTTGTCATGTCTGGACTATGCACTCTTGATGGGTATTCTACAATCGACTTAAAAGATTGCTACATGTATTTGTTGCTATCTTTTTATTCTATTCGTTTTATTTCAGCCTTCTTCGCATTTTGTCAGCAGTTTTATCTTTAAAACACAAAACACGTTTGAATCTGTTACCTATAAAAACTGGTGTTGAGATTGCACCACATACAAAAAGAAACCTGGAAAATGAGGGTTTATTTTCTTACTGTCCAAAAAGGACGAGAATACATCCATTTTCAAAGACTTTAACTTTTCTTTTCAAAACAAGACTTATCACTTTCGAATAGGAAAACTAGCAGATCTACGGGATATCTACCCTATGAAGATCTAGAGGTCTCTATAGATTCTTTAACGAAATAGAAATATTGCTAGCTGTTATGAGCTAGAAATAAATTACAGGTGAACAAATAAGTAGACACGACCTGACCAATACATAAATAATCTTGGAAACACAAATAATAAATAAACAACGTCAACAACAGAAGGACAACCAAAGGGAAATGGGATTAAAATACCAAACCAATAACAAATTTCTGAATGAAACAGGAAATAATTGCAAAGGAAAGTCTCAGTCTGATTACAAAGCATCAAATATTTATTTTCCACGTTAAGCAGTGATTATTCAGTGGTGTGACTTTGAATCAAATTGAGTTAAAACATGAATTCTTAGCTAAGCATGAAAATTCGTATATGTGTACGGTTTTCTAACATAATGACGAAGTATCACAAGGATGGTTTTTTTTCTACAGTTCAGATGTCCAATCAGTCGTACCCCACCATGCAATTGTTTTCGTGGTTCCATCGTCGACAGCAATTCCTGATTGATAACCTAGAATACAAAATACAACAGATTTTCGAGTTGATAGTGTAAATCGCACCTAATATTAAACGGCAATATTTGTACAAAGTTTCAGTGGAACTATAAGTTTTTGTTAAAAGAATAATACAGATTCTCTGTTAAAACGTATTATTTAAATCCTAGTAAAGTGGATCCATCTTACAGATTTTTTGTCATTCTTATTCGGTTTCGTTAAATGTCTCAACATTATAAACTCCGAATTCAATTATTCAACTTTTAAATAACCATAGAATAGAAATACTGTTCCTATGTGATATAAACATCAGCCAAGGCATACTGTGCGAAGATGGGCAAATACTATTGCATAAAAAGGTTTTGAGATATTCATATAAATATCTTAGATGATTCAATATATAACATTAAAAAGAAAAGTGCTTAGTATTTTTGATATTTTAAATATTTCTAAATATTCCAAAATTCGAAGAGGAATGGATGAATTAATTTCGATCAATTTGTAGTATCGAGTTGAATGAATAAATAGGAATGGGTTAGTCATAGATTTATTAATACGCTGCTGTATTCATCTTCATGTATTACTATCAATGCTCCCCCTTTTAATGCAGCTATTCATTATTTATCAGCTTACCATACACATCTGTGCTGCCATACGTAAAACCATAATTTGTCTTCAAGTTACTGACACTTAGCGCTGATAGATTCTCAAATGGAATGGTCTTATTTATGGTGTAGTCAGGATGAGACTTTATCAGGTCTGCCTCATCACTGCTGCAAACATCCCATTCGTAGCCACCATCATAGCTACACATATACGAAACTCCGTCCTGTGACACTCCCAATACGGTAGTAGATGTTGATATCACACCAAGAACATTAGCTACACTTACGTCTATATCTATTAAAAAGTGTAAAATAAAAAAATTTGGTTGAAAATATGTCATTCGCTTTATACACACTACATATAAATCCATAAAAAGACAACTTCTACTGAAATTGACTTTCTTGGTCAGATTTGTATAATTAAACATTTACAACTCTGTGTAGTCCCCTATCTTCTCTATTAAAGTACATTATTTCATGTCATACTACAGCTATTTAATAGGGGTAAGTAAAATAATGAAAAGATGTATTTCATGCCCACAGTCAATCGTAAAACATATATATATATAAACTCACCTTCCCATGATGTCCCCAAATCTTCAGATTTTGAACACATAACCGGAGTGCTAGAAACAAAATAAATGAAAAGCTGTTAGTTAAAATGACTGATTTTGCGAAAGATGCTTATAAGTTCGAATTCGTGATAAAAGATGCTTATAACCTAATGTCCCGAATGAAAAAGAAGAATACTACATTTTTTGCAACAAGATGACCATTTAGTTTATTAAGAACTAAACATTTTAGAAGTTGAAGAATATTGGGAAAAACCTATTCATACAACTGATACTGACATGTTTTAAACTTGACCTGTTTAAAGACTGCTTCGTGGTTGAAAGCTTGACTATGATTCGGTTTGAGGAATTTTTTTCGAATTTTGTTAGTGTGCAACCATGTTATTTTACAAAATCTAACATCAACATTTTATCAGAACTATTTTCTGTTACTTAGTACAAATACTTTTGTTCTTAAATTTTCTTCGATGATGTAATCTAAATTATACACATAAGAAATTTAAAAACTTATCAAACTACCTCACGCCACTCTTAATGCAAGTAAATATGGTTCCTTTCAGTTCATCGACGAGAAGTGTTCTATCATTAACAGTATACAGAGCAGTAGTTGGTGTCACACAACCTGTAGAGATAAATAGACGACACTTAACACCTAATCCAAATAGAACAGGCTGTTAAACAAATCATTTGATAATAAGATATGTTTGAGGTTCTAACTGTACATCATTTGACAGAAGCCGCGCGCGAGACAGGGAATGCTTAACCTTCCGACGCACTTGATTCCACTCCTGTTTTGTAAAGGCGTTCTTGATGACAAAACCTCTGTTCTTTTTTGTATCTTTGAGTTTGTTCTAATTTGTTTTGTCTCTTTGGACTATGTATTTTGAACTCTCGCATAGGTATTCAGCACTTTACTTATATGCTATAAAAATTATGCAGCATTTATCATCTATTTGTTCAAATTGATGTTTAGGATGTGGCAGCTGCATAATGTAGATTGTGGTTTTTTAACTTGATCTTTCGTTTACATGTACACTTTGCAATTAATAAGGAGATTTCAAAATGAGCCAGACAAATTGGGATTGCCCTCATGACCGGTTACATTTACTTCATTGTCAAACCACTAATACAAAAATAACATTCAGAACAATTTAAAGTTAAAGAATTTTCAATTATTGCTTAAATACATACAGATAAGAACAACCTAAGTACAAAATAATATAAATTCTGTAAAACCGGGAATAATGTTAATCTTAAAAAGACGCTGGTAAATGTATTATCTAGATGACTTCTATATTAAATGTTTGTAATATTAGGAAAATGTGACCACAAAATCAGATAAAAAAATCCGGTAAGTAAGGGTGATCGGGATATTATAAATTTAATACATAAACATGGCAAAGTGCTTAAACTTTGGTTTTAATGTTGATATTCAGTAATAGAAAATGTTAATAGACAATTTTATTGATACTACAATGATGATTCTTACCAGTATTTTGATGACTGTTTTTGATCCCCTTGAAGTCAATTCGAAGTCCTGGTCGACACGATTTGACTGACGCACCTTTGGGAAATACTCTTAGATAGCGTGTTATGATTTCCTCTTCAATTTCAAGTAAGATGTCAAATCTATCGTTTAATTGTTTAACATTGTCATCAAAAGTCACATCAAAAACCTGAAACGAAAGATGGGTGTACAGTTGTTACATATTTGATTTTTTCATAATTTATTCTTCATAAACGATTGCAAGATAGTTAGGAACTCATTAATAGATGCTATGATGTTTGAAACACATCTCATCCTTTTAATAGATATAAACCTGTAATCAGATCAGTAAATTGTAATCCAAAATAAGATTGTCATATTCATGTAACAAAAATTAGAAAGACTGCCATATAAATCCAGATAACCTCCAGATAGCGCGTTATTTGTTGAATTACATGAAAAAACTTTCAAACAATTTAGTAACGAATAACTTGTCACAAATAACGCGTTACTTGTCAAAACAAACGCGTTGCAATGTTCGATTCACTATCCTAATCAAAGTAACCCGCTATATTTATCTTGTAAAAAGTAGCGCGTTACTTGTTAAAACTGACGCGCTACTTTTTATACTAACGCGCTACTTGCTATAACTTATGTGCTACTTGCTAGAAGTAACGCGCTACTTGCTAGAAGTAACGCGCTACTTATTAAAACTAATGCGCTACTTATTTCAACTCACGCGCTACTTGTTCTAAGTAGTGTGTTACTAGTAACAAGTAACGCGTTGAAAAAAACTAGAGCGCTTATTATATGAACGGCCACTGATAGTACTTACGGTAAATAGAATTCTCGACAGTATAATGACTTTCTTGACAATAATCCCGAACGTAACTATTTGTCGCCTTTGCAGATCGAATTTTTCAATGAAGCTTAAAAGTTTCTTTCAATATCATATTCTGATAGTTCTACAAACCTTTGTTTGGCTTGTCCCATTGAGACAAACATCGTGCCATATTACTCCATTGTCGCTTGTCTGTAAAGTAAACTGCGTGATGTAATCCAAATTTGCACTTCCCAAGGATAATACCGATATCTCTGTAATTCTCCATTCATTGACAAGGTCAAGCTAAAAATCAAATTTTAAGTATAATTGTTGTAATAGAGGTCTTAAAATTTTAGAATACTGTTTATTTAATAACAAATAAATAACAAATAAAATATTTCAACATATTTTGCAATAAATTTCACACCAAGTTAAATTTCACGATAAAACACATTTTAAAAATATGTGCTTTAATTCTTTGTGCAGCTAATTTTTATTGATTTACAGATACGGTTTAAAAATGTTTATGTCTAAAGTGGTCATTTGAGGCACTATGTGACAAAATGATTTCCAACTCCGACGTAAGCCAGTTGCAATAAAATTACAATAATATTTTAGAGAAAAATAATGTAAGAAATATTTTATTGATAATAATAATATAATGACAGAAAGCCGTAATAAATAATATGGTATTGTAAAGAATTTAGGAGCACAGTGTCAATTTTTGAATTCCGATAATTAATTTTTAGAAGCATCAATCGTTATTTTTCCTTAATCTATAAATTGAATTCCTTTCCATTTAATGTGAAAACAATTTTTTATTTCATTGAAGATATATTTAAAAAAGCAAAGACTTGTTCAGCTTCGATAAATTGTCAGCAAGTAATTGACATAAAAACCTGTAAATATTCGTCGCCACAAAATGGAGGGCCTCGAATGGCCGGGCTCCATCCTGCTGATGACGTTGCCACGGCGGTGTGTGTACTGTTAAATGAAACCTCTGATGACGATTTCCATTGACAACTCTGGAGCAAATTTCCAATGTAATGGTAAATACCTAAAATATATAAATTAAAAAAACTTACTTTTGTTCGTGAAATTAATATTCAAACATGAAAGACAAAAGGACGCATGTAAAATTGGTACAAGACAACTTTATATTAATGTATGTCGCAAAATCCAACGTTCTGCTTTTTAATTTAATTTCTTTAAAACGGTCGTAATTTTGGTTCTCCCCATTGTACTTTATCTGATATTCGATCGTTGGTGTTTTAATATTTTTGAAAAGTTGGGATAACCATTTTTTAGAATAGGTTTATCTTTGGAGGGCGTGCGTCCTATTTACATAATTTTTTCCGATTTGTTCACTGTATTTTAATTTACCGCAAATTATAAGTCGTCACTATTCAACTTGGGGGTAACCCCAAAATAAATAGACAAGTTTCTGTGCTGGTTTATCTGGAATTCATTTATCCTACAAATAACGATTTACTAGTAATCAAAAACAAATTAAATTCGAAGTGAACCCACCTGGAACATCAAACATAAATTCAATAATAAACGGCTCAGGAAAGTAGTGTGTTGTGGTATCTGCCCTATCTGGACGCTGAAGGGACTTGTACGTAACATCAACAGGAACCAGTGTATAAATATCCATAGTGCCCGGTACAAAGTATCCACTTGGATCTAGTGTTACATTAAACGAAAACTCTATTTGGTCCTCGAATGTGATAAGCGGAAACTGAAAAATGAAGAAGTGAATATGTCTTACTCTTAATAAAAATGTATCATTCCATCTAAATCCATCAATATTTATCATATAATCTCCAAATGGAATTCCTGAAATATTTTTCATGTTTTTTTTCTTATGTCCATAATGTTTGCCAGTCTTCTAATTTTAGAATTTTCTATCACTTGAGTTTCGTCTTATTCTTATTTGAGATTTAGGATAGGGCTAATTTAGACTTCGACGCGCGTCATTAAGTGCCTTTTGCGCGACTGTTGCACGAAGTCGCGCGATTTTCGGTGAGATCAAAAGTTTATGTTAACCACGACAAGAAGAAACAACCAGCGGTTTTTGAGCGACGTTGCGCGTCAGTCGCGCGACGATCGCTTTTGAAGTTTAAATGAGGCCATATCCTTAATTTAAAGGATATTCACGTATTTTGAACTGTAATTGAAAAACAAAATTTAACTTCGTTAAAGTTAAAACAGAGACAATCTACTTATTGCTAGTTAAATAAACATAATCATATTGTAATAATTGACGTACCAGGAATGTGATGCCACCGTCATCCTCTGTCACATTAGGGTAAACATCAGCGTAGTTAAGAAGCGCAACGAATCTGACATAGTATGGTGTAATGTAGACAATTCTGACGTTGGATGCGTGTGCACTGGAGGTATTTGTGAGCGACACATTTCCATATATGGAAACCATATCTCTAAAATTAAATTAGGCAACGATCACAAGGTAGGTATACCGTGTGAAAATGGCTTAATAAAGTAAGTTTTAGTTTACAGTGTAGTGTTGTGTGTTCAATGGTGTTGTCTGTCTTTCGACTTGACGATTACTGTCTTCCCATTGGTATCTTCAAATTCCTTTTTTCTCTCTTTATTGAATAACACGGGTTTGCTCTTTCTGGACTTATGACATGTAGTTTAAAACAAAACATTTTATTGACAAAAGGAGACAAACTTAAAGTGTAAATGGCACAAACCTAAATAGAAAAGGTAAATGTAAAAAAAGTACAGACAACACTACACTTAAAACTAAAGCTGGAGCTACAAAACTAGGGTGAGATCAAATGCTTCAAAAGGTTAAGAAACTTTTGCTCCACTATAATAATGTAATACTTAGTTAAACCATATTTATTTCAATTGATTCAGTTATGACATACTTTCGGGAGAGGAAACAACCGTCCTTATTATTTGATAGGTGTAGCAAAACGCGGATTTATTATGACGGTGTTTGGCTTAATGTTGTTTAATTATCTTAGTTTTATATTTTTCGAAAGCGACAAACATGTTCCCTAGTACATTTGAACATTTGTCAACTTGTTTTTCTTATAATTTGATTTTGCAATTTTGTTCGAGTAAGGAAATTTATAACACGATTAGTTTTTCACGAAATGTCATTTGGAATAGTAAGTAAACAATTCCCACCATTTGCTTAAGGTTTCACTACACTATAATTGGTTAGTCGGCTGTGTTTTACCTTTTACCAAAATCTGTAAAATTAAGTGAAAATTGTTGATAAACAGTTTGGGGTATCTGCGAATATTTTGCATAACACCATAAAGAATTTGCATACTCGACAAACAAAACATCTAATAAAGTTTTCAGATAATTGCTCAAGGCGTTGGTTCTCTTTAGCTGCAGTAGTCCGGCAGTTAACTTGTAACTCTTAATGTGTAAAATGCCTACCCTGACACTTTGTCTCCAGCAGTCACATTTTCCGACCAAGTGTAGAATTCAATATTCGCAGATTCATCGCCTACGACCTGAATGGTGATATCAGCAAAGGCATTAGTGGCCACACCGCCATCACTACTCAAAGAAAACGTTACCGTTTGGACAGAGCCGTCCGTATTATCAGGATGATCGGCTATTTTAAATACAAACTCCAGCTCTAGCTTATTCCCATCAGTTGCATTTCCATAACCTACAATAGGAGAAGCTAATCAGGTAATATTTTAATGTTAAGTTTTATTAGATTTTGAATTTTATCAATTTATTTCTACATATTTTCAAATTTTATTGAAAAAATGCATTGCCCCATTTCACAAAATGAAAACTGTATTCTGTATTTAATTATCTTACCAAGATAAGAGACGAATCCAAGATCAACTTCGAAAGTTGTTATTTGTTGATTTGATATATCACTAAATTTATCAACGTTCAATATTTGCAGATCGTCACTACAGCTCAGGTCATCTCCGATGAATGTGTATTCTACTGACACAATAGTAAGATGGGCTTCATTAGACGTAAACGGAGTCGTTGCTGTAACATAGAATCTATCTGACGTCAACGGAAATTCTATTTGAAGTCCCCAAGACACTGTTTCGGATATCTTTGCAAGAACTGGCAGGGTTGTAGGAGGTTTACTTGTCAAGGTGACATTTGTGTTAACCTAAGATAAAGAAAACTGGTTATTACTTTATATGAGCCTTGTAGAATTTCTAATTGCAATTATAGCAGAATGGTATCAAAATAAAATTCTTAATACCAAGTCAACCTCAAAGTGCTTATATTGCTAGACTTTTTGACAACCAGTGAGTAAATTATTGAAAAGGAAGATGCTGTGTTATCGTTTATTAGACAGCCATCATCAAGTACAAATAAAGAACATCCACAAGTCAATATAAGGCCTTAAATACAGAACAATGAATCACAAAAATCTTAAAAATACAAGTTTACCAAAGTTGAAAAATACAATGAATTTATACGTAAGTTATAAGTTTAGTCTACACTTGCTATTCTGTTGTTTAAGAAATAAAGATACAGCAGTTTAATGATGGACTTCGAAAGTTAATATAACAATCGCATATCACAATACGTACTTCCACATCCAATATGGTGTCAGTAAACGTTAGTGACAACGTTTCAGAAACAGTCTGAGAACTTGTTAAACCTGCTGTTATGGATACTATATCCCCTGCTGATGCCGTTGAGTTCCCTGGGGCTGATAATACCACCGCTATTGATACCTGAGATTGCAATTTTAAAATATAATTTTAAGAAAAAAATTTACAATATTATTTTCTGTTAGTAAAATTATATTACCCATAAAAAAACAAATATCTGTATATGTCGTGTATTGCATTTGTTTGGTTCAATCTTGTAGTTATCTCCCTTTTCATAGCAGCAAGTCAAAACTAATATGATTTTTATCATTGATTGGAACATAGTTAAGTGGTCTCGACCAATGAGACCTTAGGATTTGACCTCTCCACGTTCTTAGTGGTATAAATCATATTGTTCAACCGCATTTACAATGAATAAGAAGCTGTATTTATGCATTTATTCATTATAGTTACTGTACCAGCAATAAAATTAATTATAACGTAATAATTTTAAATGGAAACAAATTTCACATTATTATAAACAACAATTTACTTTATAATATAAAAACTTTGATACATACGTTTGTTTTAATTCTCTAATATTGATTTCACTCATTCATGGGGCATCGTGTAACAATTATAAATGAAAATGAATTTAAATAATATTAAAGATAATGAATGACTAACGAACGAAAACAATAAATTCATCTTCTGTGAAATGTAGTAGGAATAATTTTTCAACTTAGCACATGCATATTATCTATCTGTCATATTAATTATGTTTTAATTTTCGCAAATTGATATCCCTAAAAATACCGAGGCAGGCTTTTATACATTATTTTTCTATTAAATTTCTTATTAGAATTGTAGTTGAACAACAGAATAACTTTATGAAAAAAATTGGTTCTTTTAGGTAAATATATTTCTTTTTTTTGACAATTAATGAAATCATTGTTCTTTATGAGACATTTCCTTAATGTATTAAGCTTACCTTGTTTTCGTTGTCGTTAATATTAGAAGAAGAAGCAACATTGGAGAAAAATCCCAACAGTAAAGTCGCTACCGAAGATGAAGGACCGGAAATGGTGCCACTGACTTCCGTCAGATTGACACAAGGTATGTTGTTTCCTTGGCTTATAACATAAATAGAACATATTTTAGAAACATCTTGTGTCGTTGATACTGTTAGAGTATACTCATCGAAACTATTTGGTTCGGTATAAATGTCAATAATGACTGGAACCGATGAACCTTTGGTTATTTCAGACGTATTGTTACCTCCCTTGGATATGAATAACAGCGGAGGGACCTGTAACGAAATAAAGACAAAACCGTTACATTAAGCAATATAGACTGAAAATTAAATTTGATAAACGGTTGTACCAAATGAAAGGAACATCTATGTGGCTGTAACGGTTAAATGAAATACAAGAAAAGTCCTGGTTCGATTCAATATTCCTTTCTGAATATTCCTACCCTGTCTGAAAATTTTTTGTCGGAAGATCTTACGAAAATAATAAACACCTCTTCCGTTAAATCTATAGCAATTACGTAAACAACCTAAATCAAAATGCATGTAGATTTCCATAATTCTTCATTGCCTTCGTATGTTGTCTTGTTTTTACTGTTTATATTAGTGTTACAATTTTGTGTCTTGATTACTTCGTTTATATTTATGTCATGGAGAAAATTATGATAAAAATATAAAAAAAAATAAAAATAATAATAATTTGAAGTTTGCAAAGAAACAAATAAAAATTTATTAAATTAAATATTTTAATTTAGAGAAATTTTTATAGAAGATTAAATAAATAACTTTGAATAGTTAGAAAGCTTCGAACACAGAAAATAATCAATATGAATAGCTCTGTCAAACAAATAGTTACGTAAAGAAAATGTTGGTAAATAAGAGTTGAATTTATTATGTCATATAGCAAGACCAAAAGTCATTGTTTCTGGATTAACCAAATTTCTCAGTCTTGTCCT
>JAULBM010320350.1:0-13576 GCA_032357055.1 Geukensia granosissima | reverse complement strand
ATTAGTATAGAGGGTGTAAAATAACATTGACAAATTGAATTTAGTATTTATAGCTTTAGTTATGTTTTTTCTTCAAATATAATGGCATTCCACCCATTGTGACAAGCTTCTGATGGTTTTAGTGAAAATATAGGATGCGTTAACTTTAACTTTTAATATTCTCAGGTTTAACATTTCCAAATTTCTGTTATGCAGGATACCTGTGATTTTTTTCTCATTCGCAGCATTTGAACCAAAAATATTGAGACCAATGCCCAAGTATAGTATAGAAAAATACTCATAAAAGGATTCTAAGATACCAAAAGGGCAGACATTTAATTAAAAGACGAACAAGACAATGGCCAACAAAAACGAAACGAAAAAAAACATACATAGTATGCACAACTCTACACTAAAAACTAAAACTTTCCATGTCATGTGTTGTTTTATTTTGCATTTTTTATGGTTTTCCGAAAGAGAAGGGAATTGGTTTCACTAGGATGTGTGCATACGGATGCAAACTATTTTATATGCATCAGAAAAAAAAAGAAAAAAGAAAGATTATCCGAGGAGAAGATTAATAATTAATTGTTGGTTGCTTAACGTTCGGCGGAAAATATTTCGTCATTCCTAACCATGACTAGAACATGTAAAGTAATAAAAACATACAGAAAAGGGGATGACAAGGGATACAGTAGAAAATGACTTGTAAATCTTACCATAAAAAAACTGAAGGGATGGGGATAAATTAAACAATTTTCTTTATGTAATCATTGGACTTTCTCGAAATCTGCAAAAACAATCTACCACGTTCATTAAGTACACGTGACATTCAGCAGATAGGCCATTCACTACGGTCCATTGTCAGTCTTTTCTTCCCGAAATCAGGCAAGCCACCAAAGGAGAGATGCTCCGTGACCTTTGAAACGTGCTGGAGCAACCCTGTGGGGTTTGTCATTACACCGCTTCAGTGCACTAGCAAGAGAAAGCGAGATAGAAATACACAAACATTGAAAAGATATCAAGATTAAAAATCTATTATACCGAACATTTTGACAATTTGAAGTGATTGTGAGTTATATGGAGTATCAGGAATAAAAATAGCATTTGTATCATTCTGTCGTGTAAATGATACGTTGAAGGTAGATAAAAAAAACTGCGCCAAAACTAAATCATCCTAGAATTCCAAAAAGACATCGAAGTCGTAGTTCGGACTTCCAATGTTTCTGGACTTTAGCTTCTTCCATTCGGAGTTGCTTATCCTTCCGGAGCAATTGAACTCACTCTGGTTTTTGTAGGGTTCGTGTTACTCTAGCTTTGAATTTCATTATACTGTATATTCAAAATTTATGCCATGTTTTTTTATTATTGCGAATAATGCGACTGAATGATAATCGCAAAATTTAGAACTCGCATTCTAATATCTGTATTTACGTATCTGTAACGATTGCTAAAATGTATTTCTTTTTTTACTTGTGCCCATTCCACCATAAAATAATTTGTCACTTGTAGCATTTTCCACCTTTGTTGAATATGTTGAAGGCCATTTGTAAATTCCCTCTGTTAATCCACTTATTGAAGTGAAGTTTCTGTGACATTTACAAAATGAACATCATATCTATTCATTTTCATATTATATTAAATGTTGCAATTAATCGTTGTAATATTGGTATTAACTGTTTTTGGAATTCTCTTGACTTATTAGATAAACTACGCGCCTTTGATGAACTAATAAAAACCACTGACACTAACGATTTTTCCACCCTTAGTTCTACGCTTCCGCATTAAACAGAAATTTTCATATCTCATTACGTGAGCATTTGGTAAAACAGAACAAAATATTATTGCTGTAATATTGATCGAGCTTTCTTATAATGTTAACCGGTGTTGAATAAACAATGGGAATTTTAATATGCCAAATGTACATTTCAAAGAGTAACTTTCATCAATAGCATTAAGAATCACAACATAGGAAATCTCATATCCGAACATAGTAAAAGAGGTACTCAAATCCAAAAAAAAAAAAAAAATCGACAGCGTAAGCCGAATGCGATAGCAGTGACAACTATTATGTGCAATGCATTTTGAAGATTTTCAATGTTTTAGAATTTAAACCAATCATGCAAATAGCAAATTTCAAATCAGATAGATCTGACAACTAGGCTGGTAAATACCCGTACGGACCTAAGATCCAGTACCAGAGTCTTGGTTCCAGTTGTTTCAAAATACATGTTAACCAGTTTTGAATAAACATGGGGAATGTTAGTATGTTCTATGCACATTTAAAGCGGTAAACCCTCATCAGTGGTATTAGAACCAAAACATAGAAATTTCAGATCTAAACATAGTTTTAATCAAATGAAACATGTAACTATAAATGGTATACTTACTGGACTTGTGAGAATACAATAAATTCAATACTTTATTCTGAAACAATATTAATATCATACGATAAAATTCATCGACAGATGTACGAATTTATATGTTTAACAACCGTGCCACTTCAATTGTTAATTTATTATTTTACAGTTATGAATCCAAGTTAACGGCCAAACCCTATAAAGATCCTTTTTAATCTGGAAGTTTTTCGGGCAGTTTTTGTCGGTCGCCATCATGATTTGTGACTATACACCACCTTTGTCTGCTGAGTAACACAGCGGGTTCCACTAATGGAGCAGGAGTTGCCTACTCTTCCGAAACACCTGAACTCAATCTGTTTTTTGTAGGGTTCGTGTCCGTTTGCCCCTTTGGTATTTTCGAATTCCTTGTAATAGAACGTCGCACTTGTTCTGATAAATATATTGAAGGTGAAATTCTCAAAATGCTGGACTTTCATTTTTCAAAAATTGACAACATTTTTTTTTTAAATTAAGAGAGGAAATTTTCAACAGACCTTTGGCATTCCAATGGCCACAAAATATAACCACTGCTATCCAACTTGTTTTTGTGATAAACTGAAACAGATTTTATTCAGGGATCTTGGGGAATAACATAAAGACATTGGCAAGATCTTCAAATTTCACTTTTACTTGTAGCTATATCGATGATGTTTCTTCATTGAACAATCCTATATTCAATGAACATCTAGACAAAATATATCCCAGTAAAACAGAAATAAGTAGGCATTTAGTTAACAAATAAAATTTAGAAAAAAAGATGTGGTATTATTGTCTATGAAACATCCACCCGAAAATAAACAACACCTTCATGTTATCCTTTGGCCTTCAATAATGGACATTCACACTAGCAAGACTTAAGTTTGTTTTGGAAAATGAAAAGTCCAAATGAATTGTGTTTAAATTTATATGACGCATTTCCGTAAAGGTTTGCGTTGATATTCACTTCTTATAAATTGTCTGCAATTGTCTGAAGAACAATTTAAAATTGCATCTATATATTATGTTAGATTTTGTAAAATAATTTAAATCATTCATGGAAATGAAATCCTTTTTATTAAAAGCGTGTAGTACAAAGTGTACTTGCATTTTAACTAAGATATCGATCCGTGTCACAAAAATTAAAAGTTGAGAAATATCTACACCATATGAAGGAGAAAAAAGGACGCCCCGATCAATAAAATGAAAATAAACAATAAGGAATAAAAAATCCTCTCACAAGTTTTTATTTAACTTTGTGAAACAGAAATATTTAAATCCAGAAACAAACTGCCGCTGTCTTCATTAGCTTAGGTTAAATTAGTTCTCCGGGAAAAATGCTAGTATTGTAGTTTGGGTTTTAAACTGAAAATATATGCTCACGATTTCCGTAAGTATAATTAAACGGGAATATTAAAAGCAATTTGAAGATACCAAAGGGGCAAACAGAAATCGTTCAGTTGGTAAACAGACAAGACCATGGCAAAATAAATCAAACGAAAGACGTGAGCATCTCCTGCTCCAATAGTGGCACCCCTGATGTCCCTTAGTAGACAAATCCGGTGTATAGTCACAATCGATGTTAGTCACAACCGATAAAGGAGTGGATTTGTATTCACGACAGTCGGAAGATATCCATTGTCATCTGTGAAAATGGATATTTCGTACCTATCAACTAAATCATGATGGCGACCGAAAAACTTCCGGAGTGATGATTTTTATCTTTCCCTGAGAAACCCTTGGCTCAGTAGCTTTCTAGTCAGCTGCAATCCTTTATCAAAAAAATCCTCATAGAAGCACAAGCCCTGGAGTAGCGTATCCATTGAGATATATAGACTCCGTATGCAGGTGCACAGGGAATGTTGCTGGACATGAACGGAAAGTTTACAATCAAAGTTATATCTCTTGTCGTAAAGTGTTTTTCTTAACCCGCCCTTACACTTAATTTCTAGGTCTAGGTCTAGGTAAGAAGCAAACCTTTTTGTTTATTTAGTATCTTTGATTTCAAGTTCAATGAGATAGATGAGATCAACATAGTCATTAAATTTACAATTATTCAGTGAAAGGACATCATCTATATAGCGGAACGTGAAACCAAAAGATTGAGCCAACTTTTTTCCAATTGTCTGTAGAAGGCTCTGTTTGAAGTCAGCTTCATACGAATTAAGGAATAAATCGGTGAGAAGGGGTTCACAGTTCATCCCAATTGAAATGCCGACAGGCTGTTGAAACACAAGCCCGCAAAACATTACAAAAATGTTGTCAATCAAGAAATCTAGCATTCCGTAAATGTCATCTTCTGAGTACTTTTTGTTAGAATCAGAGTGGTTAACAACAAAATAAGGTTTTTCCCTCCCTAGAACAAACTATTTGAATCTGCGTTTGCCATCTTTTTTTCAAAACAGATGTGAACTAAGGCTTTTGATTTTAAGTGGAGTTTTGAATGTGGAATAGTAGTATTCAGGGTTGAAAAATCAAATGTTTTGATGCTATTGCTAAAGGTAAGGGACCTTGATTTGAGGCATTCTAACAGATCTTTGGAATTTTTTGGAATCCACATTTGATTCACGCAACTTCTGAAATGGCTTGTTTCAGAGTCATTCTGGAGCCCATTTTTTACTACTGATAGAATAACTGTCAGTAACTTCGAAAGAGGTTTTGTGGAACAATTGGCAGACCCTGCAGTGTAACGTTGCTTGTAAGGAGACTTGTGAAGCTTTGGGATCCGGTAAAGTAAAGAAAGATCGAATTTCTCCTTTGTAGTTGAAATTCCGAGAGAAGACATAACTGACCGATTTCTTCTTAGGTAAGTGTCGTTGGGGTATATGTTAGGTTGCCATGTGAACTGTCGATGCCTAATTCCTTTAACAAGCAGCCTATGTAGTGTGATATACAAACAAAAACAATGTTGTTAGGGGACGACAACATTTTTGTCATGTAGTTCATAGAGATGTCTGGCAACACTCGATCTTTGAAGACCTATTTCGCGTGTGTATTCATTGATCTTTTTAACTTGTGAATACGTACTTGTATCAACAACTGCACAGACTTCACCCATTCGGAAGGGTATCTAGTTCCTCTTCTTCGCGCTTTGCCCACTGTCTAGCATAATCCTCGACCGAATCCATAAGGATCTTGAAATTGAACTTCCAGTTTATGGATTGAGGCTCACGGAAATTTGGCCCTTTTGGCAAACACATTTTTCGACAATGTTTTGATCACCAGTAATCACGTGGTCGTCAGGAGTATATTTGAATGGGGAACTTTCACAAAGTCCGGAGGTTAAGACTTGTAGTCGTCTATGCTGAGATTCTTCAACACGTGTTTATAGTTGAAAATCATGGTTGCATTATGTGTGGTATAGGTAAATGAAATGATTGGTAAAGACGGAATTTTAGATTTGACGGATTTTTGATGGAGGATATTGCTTTTTTTAAAAGTAACTGGTTTGAAAAGCCTATGATTGGCAATATCCATGACGACTGCTGTCAGTCTGTACATACTTTAATTAGGATCTGTAACAGGTGTATCCAAACATGATTTAAACAAAGAATGAAGTTTTGAAAAAGGAAGAGCATATAGTTTCGTGCGAATGTGATGCAAATCTAGGGGTTTCTGTCAAATGGTAGCAGGTCAATGAGGGACACGTCATTAGGTGAGGGAGACGTGTGATTTCTATGATCGTGCGTACCTCTGCGTCTGGATGCAGAGTTGATGTTCATCACATTCACAAAACTACCTTGATGGCTTGATAAAATACCTATACCATCAATTTTGTTATTGCAACTATACGAGTTCTCTCATCCAGTAGGTTTTCATTTCTTTACGGAGAGAAGTTGATTGGTTGGTATGAGAGATTATTTTGTGCTGCAAATAATTGAAACATACGGCTCGTCAAATATGGCTGATCCCGGTGAAACATATCTTGTACAAGTAATTAAGGAAACTGCCAGAAGCCTTTTTCGCCGGAATCAGTTTACGAAAAAAACCAGGTTGAGGCTATAAACAACATTGTGACCGGAAAGGACGTAATTGCCAACTAGCCAGTTGGGTTTGGCAAAAGCCTCATTTATCAGTTATTGCCCGGTAATGTTTCAATAATTTATTGATTGATTGTTTGATTGTTGTTTAACGTCCAGTGGCAAATATTTCAGGCATATTCAGGACGGAAACAAGTTAGCAAACAATACATCAATATGTAGACTGTAACAAAGGGGTCTTTAGCGTGCTTAGGACGTGGCATTTTCTTAATTCGGGGCGTATTTAACGTCTCTCTCTGGACGGATTGTGAATTTCTACATCCCCCCAAAATCAGGGACGTCCCTTTTAGAGGATTAGTGCCTCAAGGACGGAGATACCTAGTGGCTATTCTTTCCCCGGCACAACCTTTGATTGAGAAGGGGAGTTCGAGTATTTATACATCCCGATCAAACTAACGGACGCCCCTTTATCAGGGGTTCTACATGCAGGCGGAGAAACCGAACGGCCTATTATATAATAACCCCGGCCGCCCTCGGGGGCAATAATTTATAAATATGCAGTAACATCCCAGTTGGTCTACTCCCTTTTCGTCTATTTAAAAAACATATCGTTCCCATTTGGTCTAGTCTGATAAATGTACAAAGGTCTTTTCGAAAGAGAAGAATGAAAGATAACTCTATTTCACATTATATTTTTTTAAATCATTTTGGATGAATAAGAATATTAAAAGTTATTTTTCTGTAAGTTTTTGTGAATTTGCTCTTAGCGATTTCTATCAACAATATGCATTTAATGAAAGTTGAATTGCTCTAAACAATCCTGTTGAACTGAACATCTAAATAATTATATATCAGTATGTATGTTGCACCCTTTCTAATAAAAAAATAAACCATTAATGGCAGGTATTCCGAACTAAAACCATTAAATCAAATCAATGATAATCTACTCCTAACTGTAATGTTGTGGAACTTTAAACAAACAAAGGAAATTGTCAAGTCTGAAGGATGAAGCCGTTCTATTTGTCTATGAATTCAAAATTCTGGTTTCCAACATAGACAATTTATATACAAAAAATTTTAACATCTAAAAATACAAAAAAATATTCAGAGATCAAAATATAATTAAAAAATTAATTTCATATCTAATTTAAAAGTAAAGATTTTTAGTAGATCAAATAGGAAAAACATTTTTTACACATTAGACGAATTGGAAGTAGACCAACTGGGAATAGACCAACTTGAAATAAACCAAATATGTACTACTCTGCTGTTGGTAATAATATGATAAGATTCAGCGTTTTAAGTTATATTGATTGATTGTTGCTTCACGCCACGTCGGCAATATTTCAGCCATATCGTAGCAGGAACATACATATATATTCTTAAAGTGTTTACAAGAAACAGTTAAGACCAACATCATTTAAAACAAATTAACATAGTTTTAAGATAGGTTTCTGAAGTGTAAAAACGAATTTTGTACCACAGTTCAGAAAAAAGTACGATTATATTTGAAGAAATGATAAATTAGGATAACAAACAGGTAAATATCATAATAATAACATAAAATTGTTTTGAGTAATAAAATTTCTCACCAAATTGTTATATGTACTGGGAAGTAAATGTATTTTTTATTCCCAGTATGTATGAGTAGTACCTATTTACCCAGTGTGCATAAATCATACAGCTTAAGAGATTAAGATTGAGAAATGTGAAGGAGAATAAAATGTTTTTTGTTACAAAAATAAATTACAATAAACTTGATTTCTGCCCCTTTCTTATCTGAATTTTAATGCAGAATTCAGATTAAAAGTATATACACTGTAAGATACCCAGACAATATTTTAAAGCCAACATGCGCATGCATGGTTGTCATATGTAGAAAAAATACTTAATAAAATAAATAAAAAAATAGGTTTTGGTCACTTAAACTGAGATAAATAAATATTTACTCTTCATAAATAAAATTGGTTAAACTTATTGAGCAGTTAGAAAGGATTCATAATCACCTCATCTGGGATTTGGTTGTTGTAAGTTTTATTACTCAACGGAACCAAACTACACAAAAACATTGCTGAGGTGCTGTATATTGTACTCAAGATATGAACTTAACCCAAATCGGTCATACAGAAAATGTAGGTCAAAGTAACCTTATTGTCAATGGAAGCTGCATCACATGAATCTCTAAGTGCATGTTTTAGATATGTAATGCCCGTTCGGGCCCTTTGATTAGGTTTAATAAAGAATTTGAATTACTGTGCAAGAAACGTCTGTGCACCAAATACAATTGTGCTGTATGTGATATCCAAGACCATGACTTAAACGTTATTATAACAAACGGATAGGAGGGAAGGACAGGTGCAAGGATGTATCCCTTTAAAGACATCATTGGTCAAAGAGAAAAAATAGAATGCATTACCAACAATCAAGATACAAATATGTAAACATGAAGCTCACAATCGCATGTGAAACAAATGGGTTTTTTTTCAAAAAAATTTATCTCCCTCAGACTCTGCATCAAAAAGAACCACATATGTTATGAAGTAGATTTTGCATTAGTGGAAAATTCATTAGACACATATATTACTCAAAATAGTAGAACATTGACAGAAATAGCTGTCTGTTTGTCATGTAATAGTAGTAAAACTGAAGATGAATATCACTTCTGAATGTGCATCATTCACTACAGAGAAATAACTATATAGTGGGTGGTACAGGGTTATATTCCTGCAAATTGTTTGCTGTTTTTATATGCATTTTGCATGTTATGTTTCGTGTAAACAGATAAAAATACAACGCGAGCAAACTTCTAATTTCTTGTTCACCCCTCTATTGACAGAAGCTTTAAATAAATTGTTCAGGAAAGAAAAAGAATCATTGTGTATAATAAATTTAAAAGTAGTTCACATGAGATTCCCAAAATGACAATTTAACAATTTAATTTATACTGGTAAATGAATGCTGACATATAAGATCAGTGTGATCTTTTTGGATTTTCTTTTCTTATTCATATACTGGACATTGCACAAATATTGGTGAATAATGATGTTGAAACGACAATCTTGTTGATAGATATTGAATATCAAGACAGATCTTTTCCTGTGAAGTTGCAGAGTAAACAGAAAGAGGCTGTTCACTTTCCCCCATCTTATTTTGTGATTCCTTCAAACCTTACCCTTTACCCTGAAGTGATCACGACTTATACTCGATTGGAAACTGGACAATGAAGCGGGTTTCTTTAAAGAAGCAGAAACTGCTTACAATTGTACCATTTAGGACCACCCGAGTTTATCCCTTGTTTTTTGGTGGGGTCTGCATTATTGATATTCATAATTGTATGTACAATGTATGTCTTTAGTTTTTTATGTACACTATGTGTAACGTTTGTCTTGTTCATGTTCTCGAGATTTCTGTGTTTGTCGACTTGTTCCTTTTAGCCTTGCCTACAATATGTAATTTCTTTCATTTTAACTGGCAGTGATTTAGAATGAAATTACTTTCTCCTTGTTTTTTTCATTCAGCGTAACATTGTCAATGTATATGAACAGCTAAATTTTTTCAAAATTAATAAACTAATGGACAGTTAATATGACATGTGCGATTTTTTGCGACTGGTGCCACTAGTGGAGCAGAAGTTGCTTACCCTTCCGGAGCACCTGAACTCACCCTGGTTTTTGTAGGGTTCGTGTTACTCCAGCTTTAGTTTTCAGTGTAGTGTTGTGTGTTCTATGTTTGTCTTTCGTTTCATTTCGTTGACCATGGTCTTGTCTGTCTTCCGACTTAACGATTTCTGTCTGCCCCTTTGGTATCTTCGAATTCCTTTGACAGCTTCGACCCTGATTCTCATTCCTAAAATTAGACGTCGGATGTCAGATGATACCATTCTTAGTGTAATGCGGCTTCCAACTGTCGAGGTTTTCCGGGCCTGTACGCAACGTTTAATATATTCCAGATATGTTCTATTGGATTTCAATCCGGGGACCATGCTGGTCAAGTTATAGACGTAACAGCTTCCATTTGCAGATATGTAGTTACTGCCTTGGACAATTGGGTCTTGCGTTGTCATATACACAGGTCTTGTATCTAGTGTTTGGTTGTCAAAATATGAAGAAAAACAACTGGCCGCAAGACGTCTCTGATGTACTAATCCCCATTTAAGTTGCCTCGTATCGTGATCAAATTCATCTTACTGTCATGAGAGATTCACCCCAAACCAAAACCGCACCTCCACTGTAGGGAATATTTGGATGAACTTTCCGTGGGATATAAGCTGTTTTTATGTCTCCATACCATCATTCGGCATTACATGTAGAAGAAACCGACTGTGCCATGTTCTCAAATTCCAATTACGGCGTGCCATACACCATATCAAACGTGCAAGGCGATGTCGGTGTGCCAACAGTGGACGTTTAATAACACTTCTTGATCTTAGCCCTGACTTAACTTACTTTAGACGATTCCGTACCGTTTTGTGTAAATACGCCTGTTGAGAAACCAGAGTTGTTCATGAACGGTACTGGTAGCAAATGTCAATCGTCTAACAAAACGCTGAAGTGCCCTGTCACGTTCAGATGATTCCTTTGGTCTTCTAGATCTTGTTTCCGTGCTAGTCGGCTGATAACGGTATAGTGGTAACCAATCTGGCGTCCAATAGCTTTAAAGGACATTTCTGTTGAATGCATGCTAATTATGTGCCATCTTTGTGCTTCTGACAATCGTCTGCATACCCTATTATATTACTAAATATCTGTAACCTATTTTGGATAAATTTGTATATATATATGTCAAGAAGACCGGGCCATATTACATCAAGAGTTTCACTCAGAGCTCAGGAGTGATCTAGAGGTTTGCACTAAGCCTGTAACATGAGTTAAATTACGCTCGTTTTTACGAGCTCCAATAGTTCTGAATAAATGACAATAATAATCAAAACAGCATTTAAAACAACGTACATGTAATAAGTATTATCCAAAGCCATACATGATGCATTGAAATCAATCGCCCCATTTCTGTCATATTACTCGACCTAAGAAAAAATATGCTTTTTATTAACTATCACTATAATATGTTTATAAGGTGTTATTGATAAACAGAACATTATTATCATATACCATATGATGGAGGGAGAAGATTTGCATTATCCTCATATTTCATAAGAATAGAATGAGATTTATATTATTCTCATTTTTCATAAGGATATAGTGAGAGAGATTTGTGGTAAAATTCTCATATTTCATAAGTATAGACATAGAGAGTTTTATCATATCATCATATTCCATATGGATCAGTGAGGAGGAGATTAACACTATCCTCACATTTGACATAATTATAATTGGAAAGAGATTTACGTTATCATCATTTTTCATAAGATAGAAAGAGAAGGAGATTAATACTATCCTCATATTTCATATGGATAGAGTGAGATAGAAATTAATGTTGTCATCATTTTTTCATATGGATATTGACATTATCCTTATATATCATATGGATAGAATGAGAGTGATCAACACTTTCCTAATCGTTCATATGGATAGAATGAAAAGAGATTTACATTACCCTCATTTTTTCATATAAAATGAGTGAGCAGATTTATTTATAATCATATTTCATATATAAAGAGTGAGAATGATATTTACATTATGATCATATGTCATATGAAAAAAATGGAGAAGGAGATTTACATTATCATCATACTTCATATGGAAATAGGAAGAAGATTTACAATATCGTCATAATTCTTATTCAAAGGGGAGAGATTTACGCTTGTTGAATGGGGGAGATGAGTTTGACTTTTCTTATTGATATCATCAAATCAGACAGAACATACAACTTGTAATTATATAAACAACAAATCTAACTAAAACTTGTATTCATTATCTTGACAAATGTTGTGCGATCAACGGACGGAACCATACATCATTGATCAGATCTGTTTGTTTTTGTAATGTTCTCGTATGTTATTGGGACTTATAGATCTCATCTTGCACAAGTCTCGGTTGATACATAACAAATATACCACTTATATGAAGAAGTCTTAATTCTTATTGCCTTCTCTGAGAAAACTATTTATAATGGTCTTGCTGCACTTTTAGACTTTATTTCGGGACGCGAGATTAATTTTATCATTTTTGTTTGTAATTAATGTATGATCCCGGATTTTATTATATATATATCAGACATTTCGACCATTTCATTGTGCATGATGTCTAAGGGTTTGCAGGAGAAGACGATTAATCTGTCAGTTGTTGATATATACAGACGAAACTTGGATGAATAAAAGCTCAAAATGTTAGGTTAGGTGGTTTCAACTCAAATCTAGAATGGATTTTTATTTGTGTATTTATAAGAATATGACAGGTTGTGTGAAAGTCAAAGACAACCACCCAACACATTACTAATAATCTATCATCTATTAGTTACTGCTCAATAATGGTCAAAGATCCATACCGTTAAACAAGCTGTACTATTTGTAAATTACTCTGTTTTTCTCGTGGTTGGAGTGAAGTCTCTCTGACATTTACGCCATATCTTTTCATTTTCATATATGCCCCAACAGAAATAAATGTGAGAGTATTCAAAACGGATAGTTATAGGATCAAAGTTAAAATAAGTAATACAAGTCACAACAAAACATTAAAGCAAAGACAACCACTAGATTACTGGTCCCTGATGCGGGACAGGCACATGAGTAAGTAGCAGAGTTAAACGTGTTTCATTGTTTGTGATCACTCCAAACCTGGGACAGCGGTATGACAATACGACAAAAATGAAATTTTAATTTCAACAAAAGTTATGTTATTTTTATTAAAGTAGAATATTCAATGCCATAAAGAAATCAAAAACACGAATTTCCGGGAAGCTAAGAAAAAAGACAAGTGAAATCTTTATATCAGAGTCCGAGATAAATTAGTCGGGGTTATTTTTTCCATGAGTGATAATAGAAAGATGTTACTAAGTTGTTGTCCATTATTTCCGATTATTTTTAATGTTGCCACAAATTTTAAGGTTCACCATGCATCCTAAAAATAAAAAAATATATTTTTAATTAAAAACATTCCGTAAAGTGCAACGAATCGGACTCATGTAGATTTACTTTTAACATTTATGTCACCAAATTGCGTTTTTCATTCATTTGGAAAATTATGCGAAAATAAGGTTAAATGAGTAAATATAAAAATAGGAGATGTGGCATGATTGTCCATGAGACAGCCACCCACCAAGTGACAGTAGAATCTAAACTTCTAC
>JAULBM010320339.1:0-13578 GCA_032357055.1 Geukensia granosissima | reverse complement strand
TATCAATTGAGAGATATACACTCCGTATGCAGGTGCGGCTGGAATGTTGCTAGACATGAACGGAAAGTTTACAATCGTAAAATCAAAGTCATCTCTCTTGTCGTAAAGTTTTGTTCTAAACCCGTCCTTACTGTCATTTTCTAGGTGTAAGTCTAGGTAAGAAGCAGACCTTCCTGTTTCTGTAGTATCTTTGATTTCAAGTTAAATGGGATAGATCAGGTCAAAATAGTCACCAAATTTAGAGTTATTCAATGAAGCACATCATCTATATAGCGGAACGTAAAACCAAAAGATTGAGCCAACTAGTTCTCTTTTCTCTGTAGAAGGCTCTATATGAAGTCAACTTCATACGAATAAAGGAATAAATCGGCGAGAAGGGGTGCACAGTTGGTACCCACATTACAAAAATATTGTCGATCAAGAAATCTAGCATTCCGCAAATTTCATCTTCTGAGAAACTTTTTGTTAGAATCAGAGTGGTTAACAACAAAATAAGGTTTGTCCCTCCCTAGAACCAAATATTTGAGTCTGCGATTGTCATCTTTAACAAAACAGAGGTAAACTAAGGCTCTTAATCTTTCTTTGAGGTTTGAATGTGGAATAGTAGTATACAGGGTGGAAAAATAAAATGTTTTGATGCTATTGCATGAGGTTAGAGACCTTGATTTGAGGCATTCTAACAGATCTTTGGAATTTATAGAATCCACATTTGATTCACTCCATTTCTAGAATGTCTTTCACAGTAACTCTGGAGTCCATTTTCTACTGCTGATAGAATAACAGTCAGTAACTTGGAAAGAGGTTTAGTTGAGCATTTGGCAGACCCTGCAATATAACGTTGCTTGTAAGGACACTTGTAAAGATTTGGAATCAAGTAAAGTAAAGGAAGATCGAATTCCTCATTTTTTGTTGAAATTCCAGAAGATTGATTGATTGTTGTTGTTAAAAGTCCAGTGGCAAATTTTTCATGCATATTCAAGACGAAAACAAGTTTAACAATATATCAATATGTAGACTGTGAGCAAGGGACCGGTAAAGGAGGGACTTTTAGACAGCCACTGGAAAAATTACGGGTTAAATAGGGGCGGCGGAAAATTTAGCCTTGTAACTGGCCGCCTACTGACCACTCAAAATGAGCTGTTACAAGGGGTCTTTAGGGTGCTTAGGACGTGGCATTTTCTAAACACGGGGCGTCTTTAACGTCTCCCTCTGGACGGATTGTGAATTTATACACCCCCACAATCAGAGACGCCCCTTTTAGAGGACTAGTGCCTCCAGGACGGATATACCTGGTGCCTATTCTTTTCCCAGCACACCCTCCGAGAAGGAGGGTTCGAGTATTTATACATCCCACTCGAACTAACGGACACCCCTTTAGCAGGGGTTCTAACCTGCAGGCGGAGAAACCGAACGACCTATTTCTATACCCCGGCCGCCCTCGGGGGCGAAATTCTAAAACCGATGATTGTCAAGGATTTCCTCTTTGGTAAGTGTCGTTGGGGTATATGTTGGGTTGCCAATGAACTGTCCATAAAGTCGAATTCCTTTATCAAGCAGTCTATGTAGTGTGATGTACAAAAAAAATGTGGTTAGCGGCTCTATCGGCGAGGACGACAACATATTTGTCATGTAGTTCAGAGAGATGTTTGGCAACACTCGGGTCTTTGAAGACCGATTTCGCGTGTGTATTCATTGATCGTTTTAACATGTGAATACGTACTTGTATCAACGACCACACAGCCTTCACCCATTCGGAAAGTGTATCTAGTTCCTCTTCTTCGCGCTTCGTCCACTGTCTAGCATAATCCTCGATCGAATCCATAAGGATCTTGAAATTGAACTTCCAGTTTATATATTGAGGCTCACGGATCTTTGGCTTTTGGCAAACACATTTCGTAAAGATGTTCAGTTTACCAGTAATCAC
Source organism: Geukensia granosissima (assembly GCA_032357055.1). Classification (NCBI taxonomy): domain Eukaryota; kingdom Metazoa; phylum Mollusca; class Bivalvia; order Mytilida; family Mytilidae; genus Geukensia; species Geukensia granosissima. The sequence goes on along the minus strand of JAULBM010320339.1, from coordinate 11,654 downwards.
GTGGCCGACGGGATTATATTTGAATGGGGAACTTTCACATACATTTATTAATGTGAGTATTGTTTGTGCTACCTTGATGGCTTAATTATTTTGCCCCATATCTTAAAAGTATAACCAAATAAAAAAATGGTGTTAAGAAGATGTAGCAGTCAAATCTTGAATAGAAACCTTATTTTAAAAAAAGTTTAATTTTTGTGACACCTGGTTTCTAGAGACATGATTTTCTGTGACTAAACCTAAAAAAGAAAGGGTGAAAATTGGCTTCAACCCAAAAACATTTCTTAAGTTAAAAATTTGCTATTAAATGACATTAATATTTTAAGGAATAGCTTTTCCTATACTTGACAAAGAAAAATAAAAAAGTGATATGAAAATGTACTGCTGCAGAAAAGTTAAAAGATTCATTGTTTTCTGCCCCTGTGTGACTTATCCAGAATGTGGTTCTAGTTTTGTTCCATTTTCCTTTGAAAATGGAATTGGTGCAGTCCTTTTTTTTCAAATCAAAGAGTGAAAAGGAAAGTTATTTTAACCTTATGAAAGAAAAAATTAAAATGATTCCCTACGAAGAAACTGTGCCATATACCAGGTGCTTTTGTTCATGACACCGTTTGTAAAACAGTCCAATCATTATTTTTGGGGAAAGAATGAAGTGATCACATCTCTTTGGTGTGGTTTATGAATTCTAAAATCCTATATGGATTCTTGATCATTGGGTATCCATTCTTGATTCTCATGATTATACTTTCTTTCTTGTAATGACTATGATGTTGGTACAACAAATTACTCATGGAGACAAGTAGCAATCGTCCGTCTAGGAAACTGAAGGTCAGTTTAAATAATGATTTAGGCAGCCGATTAAAGTGATAGTCGGATAAACAGTTGCTTTAGTGATAAAGATCCAAATATTCAGAAGTTTCCTTGTTTAAAGCTTTGCTTTTTTATAAACCCATAGAGTAATATGTATAGGAAACTGTATACGAATGTCTAATTCTTTGGAGTATGCGCTGTTACTGGAAGTTAGAAATGACAATTTTTTAATTTCTAGCTTTCAGGTATGGATACAGCAAAGATTATAATCATTTTTATTGTTTTTAATGCTAACTAATTAACAATAATTGGTATCTTGTCATTTTAATTGTCATTTGGGGAAAAGAAATTAGTTTTGTTGTTCCTAGAAAAATGAGGGCGAAAATTGTTTGTGAATAACATAAAGGTCGAACGATAGGTAATTTTTGTCATGATAAAATTTTAGACTCTGTAATGTTAGTTCAGTGTAGAATACGCATGCGAAAGATCAAAAGTGCATAGTCCACAAATTTGAAACTAACTAAAAGATAAAAGGTAAACAAAGTAACAAAAGCTTGGAATCGACGAACTCCTTTACAAAACAGGAGTGGTATCAGATGCTCTTGAAGAAGTAAATATCCCATGTCTTGCGCGCATCCCCATCGTGGTTTCCTTATTGTCAAAATCGGTGTCAAATCAAAATGTCATAATCAGGAGTGTCAATTTGTGTCAAATCCGGAAGGAATCCACGAACTGCTATATAAACAGGAGTGGAATTAGGTGTCATGAAGGATAAGCATCCCCTGTCTTGCGCGCAACACCCGTCGTGGGATCCTAAATCTCAAATCCTGGTTAACGTCAATCCGAGAAGATGTCAACTTATTTTTGTTACCGGTAACAAGTCCATAACTAGTTAAGATACATTGATACAATATGGATCATCCAATTCGTGATGGCGACCATAAAATTTTAGAAAGGGACGACTTCAATCTTGACGGGATGTATCCTTGTTGTAGTAATTTATGCGACAACAGCAACAGAAAATCCTGATACTTGGAACAGGAACGAGAGTATCGAATCAACTGCGAAACATAAACCCCGTTGGCAAGGGAAGTAGGAATATTTTCACATAAATATGGGAAGTTTTCAATAGGAAAGTTGAAGTCATCCCGTTTGTCGTAAATTTTCGAAACAAGTTTCCCCTCTTGGTCAATATCGCGAAATAAATCTAGCTATGAAGCAGGTGTTTTGAGTCTGTGGTCTCCTTAAATGCTAGTTCGCTTGACATATTTGGTCGAGATGTTCACTGAACGTAGGCCTATTCAATGACAAAATAATCGATATAGCGAAAAGTAAAATTAAAAGATCTGGCTAATTTCTTTTTGGTATTTCGCAGGAGTCCCTGAATGAATTCTGCTTCATAGAGTACAAAAACAATTAGGCTAGTAGGGGCGCTCAATTTCTGCAAATTGGAATGTTAACTGTCTGTTCAAAAACTCGGCCACCAAAACTTTTAATTGGCCTAGTGCAACAATGTGATTCCTTTGCATAATGTAAACAAGTTCCACAAATAGACAATTTCAAGGCCCACTCCAAAAACCATTAGTAGTCGGACCTTTGGAAAAATTGCAATTAATATAATTGGTGATGCTCCTGTTAGGCCTCATTTATACTTCGTGACGCGATTGTCGTGCGACATTTCGCGACTGTCGCCCGAACATCGCATGATTACCGACAGACATTCCCATGCAAGTCTGCCTCAAATATTGATCTTCATCTCACACCTTCAGTTTGACAATATGAAACTTTATGACAAACCTGATGACTTTAACTTTAGAACAGTCAACTTCCAGTTCATGTGGGGTAATATTTCAGCTGCCCCCGGCGTATGGAGTAAATATCTCCCAGCTCATAAATCTTTTTAGAGCATATTTCTGCCCGATACAGAAATTTCTAGATAGGGCTAGGTCGTTGATAAAGAAATTGTTCATACAGGTATATGTTGCTTCTATGTAAAATTCAACACTCCAGAAATTTTACGGACCACACCAAAAAATTGTCCACCGGTATTGAATATCCATTTCACAGATGGCGACAGGTTTTTCGTGTGGCATTTTGGATTAAACCAAAAGCATGTTTTTCACATTCTCCGCCTGGAGGTTTTTTCCATTAGGTCCTTCCCTTAAATCAGAATGACCAAGACTGGATTAGAAAATGGACACGCCGTGGCTGTCATTAATGAGGCTGCTTTCCCTTCAGGACCACTGAAGTTCACATCAGATATTTTGATGGGATCCGCATGGATTATAGTTGCAGGTTTTGTTTAAGGTACAGTATGTGTCATGTTCCGTCTTAATTGTATTCTCACAAATCATTGAAATGTAAAAATATCTCAAAATTCTGGAAAAATGTAAATTTCTATTATATTTTTTCATTGGTTATAACCAATTTGACTGCTACACGTGACTATTATCTTTTTTAAAGCTAATGTACAGTTAAACACCACCAACGAGAGGCATAAAATTCATTCAAATGTCTGTTTGATTATAGGCGGTGGGCAAGGTAGGTCTACCGTGGACCCCCCACAGGACTCATCCTCACCAACTTTTTTAAATTTGTATTTATACCCTTTTTCATATTTTAAATGTTAACAAGCATAATAATGGGATGCTTTTAGGTTTTACTGTGTATTTTGTACCCCACCATGTTATTTCTGTCTATTTTCGTTTCACAGGTAATGTAAAGTTTACAGACATTTTGTGATATATAAACATACATAAAACCATACAAATAAGGTACTGTTGAAAAGATAAATGTATGAGCTTTTCAAAACACGTCTTTTTAAAAAATTTTATTGATTATCAAAAAAGCAAAAATTCTAGCCTACCCTTACCTAAGTTTCCGGAAAACTCGAATATTTTACCTTTCAACTATTAAACTGAAGTCTGTATGAAGTTTTGATACATTATTTGTATACAATTTAACAATTATTGAAGTTTATTTATTTTTAGAACCCAAATGTTATTTTGATACCAAAAATTATGAAAAACCAAGATTTTGACAATTTCAGATTTTTAAAGTTTTTCTCCATTTTCGTAATGCGGCGAATTAATTAGTTGTTTTTAGACAATAAACGTGATTTATTTGAATAGTGCTTTATATAAGCATCTTATAAGCACAAGAAACCTATGCTAAAAGGTTGCTCTACTCCAAATGTTATGAAAATTGTACCCTACCCCTAGAAAATTTAATCATATCTATTCAAATAGCGTTAATGTATATCAAAGAAGCCTAATATATGTCTTGAACTAGTGTCAATTCCTAGAAAATGATTAAATGAAAAAAAGTGCGTTAACAGATATAATAGTCAAGATTTGATCTTAATTTTTCGCAAAATGGGTGATTTACGAAATATAGATTTTTTCCAAATGCTACGCAAGTTTCATTTACCCAATTTTTCAGTATTTCTATTGATCAAGGAACTATTTTTTTTGCATAAATGCAGTTAAAAATGATAATTGATGAAAAAATTTACTTTTTATTTTTTTAAAATAAGTTTAGTGACAATAATTACCAGTTTTCTAAGAATATATTAAGAGATTCTAGCCTTTTAACTATAAATCCAAGGGGAAACTTGGGCATACATTATGATAACTGGACTTTTCTTTAGTTAGTATATCTGTGTCTATATCTTTAATCAGATATTTAATGTTAACAAGTAATATTTTTGTTCATTTTCAAGAAATTTGATTTTACTCGGTGTAGGGATAATTCTTGCAAATTTTCATTTTGTGCTATTTTGTACGCTAATTGTCATTGAGATTTTATATTAAAGGTTTTGGTGTTTTTCAATAATTCCATTGAAACACACGACGGGTGCCACTAGTGGAGCAGGAGTTGATTACCCTTCCGGAGCACCTGAACTCACCCTGGTTTTTGTAGGGTTCGTGTTACTCAAGCTTTAGCTTTCAGTATAGTGTTGTGTGTCTATGTATGTCTTTCGTTTCATTTTGTTGGTGCCCCTTTGGTATCTTCGAATTCCTTAGAGTCAATTTGAATTTTTTACAAGCAAAATTATTTTTCCGGTTTACAAAACTATACATTGTATTTTGTTCGAAAATTTGTATACAGTTCAGTCTTTGATTGAAGTCACTGTGAAATTCTAGATAATATTAGAATTTTGCCTTGACTTCTTTTTTTAAGATCATTTAAATAAAATAATCTACAATATAAGGAGAATAAGAATACCCATTCATCAAGTGGATAAAACACAAATACTGATACATGTAACAGAAATATTCAATAACACTTTAATATTGCATGAAAAAAAAGTTCCTTGTGTGTTTGTATTGTAATTGGTTTATATATTTATCTGTAAACACTTAATAGTTATTGTCTTATGAGGCTAGTTTTTGTTTATCATAAAATTGTGTCATACTATGGATTATTTAATCCATCAAAATAGAGGATCGTATGTTAGTTAATTTCAAATTACAAATTTTTAACGAAAGGTCAGGCAGAAAAATTCAAACCGTTAAAAATATTTTATTAATGTCCTTTTTTATATTTTTCGAGAAGACAGTCATGAGCTGTTTATTAGTGTATCATCTATAGATTCTTCACAATAACAACAAACGCTCAATCAGTTTGTTAGAAAAAACAAAAAATGGTAAGGATGATCAGAAGCCGAAAGAAATCACAATATCGCATGTTCTAGCTGGAAATATAACATCACTTTCTCTTGTTATAATTGACAAATCAAACAATATATTAAAATTTTGTATTAGTTTTATTCAATAAATATGTTTGAATTTGCATATATATGTTTTGTTTCTATAAATTGTTTCTACAAGTGATTGCCGTCGAATGTAATATAATTGTAATCATAATTATTTTGAAACAAATAATCGGTAGTAATCGATTACAAATAAAAATTTAAATAATTAATTATTAATCGATTACACTAAAACACCACATTTTATCCATTATTAACCGATTTCTGTTGCCAATAATCGTGCACATCCCGGACTTTAATCTTTTCTTAAAAAACGTTTGCTCAGTAACCCTTTATCAGCATGGCAGCACCCAGGTGTGCAAAATGAGAGAGTAATTTATTGATTACATTTCGATGCTGGGAAGCTATTGTGCTCTCTAAACTATTTTAACTATTTAAATAACAATCTAATTTGCTGACCTCATTTTCATCACAGTTAATGAATAATCGATATACAACTAAATTGATTTATCACACTAGTTGATTCAGCACGTGTTGCACAAAAATGATGTCTCGATCATCAAAACCTCCAGCAAAGTTACAAGATTGTATTATGGGCGATGACCTTGATAAGATTATAAATTAGTCTAGTGATTTTTTCAGACAATATCGAGAAACCATTAATTCATCAACAATGTGATGGCAAAACAAACAACATAACATTTAAAACTCAGCATATAGATTTATGGAAACAAACAATCTTATCGTACTTCGAAAACGCAACCCCCCAGAATGATGGTTCTACAATTAAAATCACATGTAAATCAGGTGAAACTCCAGACCAAACATTAAATATAAAAGTGAACTTTTATAAATCAGGAATGGTAGTCATACAGGGATCAAAATGTTCAGTATTTGAATCCAAGTATTTCAATTTGCTGAAAGAACTTGTTCATCAAAAAGCAAAAGAACCAGAAATGGATTTAACAAATCCTCCGCCCGATCTTGAGGAAACAGTTCCTAAAACCGTAAATGATATCGATCCTGAAATAACCATTTTACAAAAACCACAAAGTGCTAAACAGAACCATGTCATCACATCGACACCTGTCAATCACAATAGTAAGAAGATAGAACCTTCTCCCAGATTAAAAGAACACATAGCAGAAAGGCAAGAACTGCTAACTTCAAAATTAACATCCATCTATACAGCACTTGACACCGTAGATTCAACTTTACAGACAATAGCCAACCTTGTCACGGATGTCAAAAGCGTAGCTAAAAAAGTGGGAGATGATAACAATCGATTGTGCAAAAACAATTAACAAATTAGTGATCAAATTCAACAGCTAGAAAGTAAAATCAAACACAGTAGCAGTACTATTGAATCACTGCATGTAAAATCAAACACTGTAGATAGTCAAATCAAACATTTATCTGAAAACCAAGAATCTATACAGAAAAAGCTTGACAAAATACTTTCTTACCTAGAACGACAAGATGACAAAAATGAAGAAACAACAAAAAAATTGAAGACTTAACAAAGACAATAGAAAAGCAATACGATCTTATGTGTACAATAGAAAGGAATGAACATCATGCACATGATAACAAACAGTTATCCTCAGAAGTACCAAAACAAAAAGAGAGAAAGCAGGATAGCTCACCACCCTGTCCTACAAATAAGCATCTTCAGACAAATGAAATATGTGGAGATAGTGAAAGACTCGGGGGATCCACCAGGAAAGCTACCCCTGAAACAAAAGAACAGACTCAATCATACTCTTGTGACAATCAAATCTTGAGTGACTCAATACTTAGAAGAATCCGTCCACAAAAATTCTCACCGAATGAGAAAACACTCACAAGATATATACGAGGTGGATCAAAGACCTGTAAATCATTCATTAAAACAAATGGAAGTAGGTTTCAACCAAAGAGAGTTTTAGTTCATATAGGTGCTAGAGATCTTCAGAAAGATGGCATAAATGAAACTGATTTCAAGGAAATGTTTCAGAACATCTGTTCAACTTGGTCCAATGCAGAAATTTACATCCTGACAATACTCAAAAGAAAGGATTATGACGATAACATAATCAATAATGCAAACGCTAAAATATTCTCTGCAGGAAGAAACTACCCCAACATTAAACTGTTAAAGGAATTTGTGCCAGCTGACGATATTTACTTTGATGATGTTCACCTATATGACAACAAAGGAATTCCTGCAATCGTAAAATATCTAAAAAGGCAAATGAACATCCCTCCCTCACTGCCTGGCAGATCAACAAAACAAAAAACACGATCCGAAACAGACTTGATCAAAATGCACCTAAACAGAAATCAAACGAAGGCTTACACTCACAACAACAAATGCCTAAATCATTAGTCAATGACTCAAACAGTAACATACCGTGCCCGACACTGCCATCTATGAACATGCCATTCTTCAACCCATGGCTTTGGGCTCCGTGGAATATGCCCCCGAACCTACCTCAACCACCAGGAACAAACTTAAAACAATGGATTTAAGTGTCTCTTGTCCAAACCACGATAGTTCTAGTCAACTGCAATCCGTGTAATGATAACTAGTCATATGCTCATGTTCTTTTATACACTTCTTTCAATTCATTTAGTTTATATATGTGTGTGCATATTGTAACTTTTTTTTAATATACATATGTTTCTTTTTCTTTTTCATTTCACAAAATGATACTATTTGCATATAGGTATGAAATTTATTATCATCTACCCTAATCTTTTTCCTTTTTTTATTTCCGAAAGGAATTAGATAATTAAAAAACAAAATCATTTTGATCATCTTTGATGTAAAAACCTCAATGATTTATTTTAATAGATATCTGTTTATTCCATCCAAAAGTTTCTTTTTCACTTTTGTGTTAAATTAGCTTACTTTTTAAAATTAGAGTTGTCTTTCTTGACACGATAACATATTAGTATTTTTAACAGCATCCCAGCATCAAATTTAACTTATGATTTCTCTTTTGTTAACTTTTTTAAAATTAATTCACCATGAAAATTGATAAATTGACCATTGGTATGTGGAATATACATGGTCTTTATCAAGACAAAATACAAGACCCAGCATTTGTAAATATAATCTCTAGTATGCATGTCATTAGTTTAGTTGAAACATGGAGTGATCAATTAACCATACCTGGCTATAAACTAATATATAATAGTCAAAGGATTAAAAACAAAAAGGCTAGACGTAATTCTGGCGGAATCAATGTTTATGCCAATATCAACTGGCATATCAAAACTATCAAATGACCACACTGATATACAGTGGGTAAAGCTTGATAAAAATTTTTTTAACTTAGTAAGATATATTTATATCGCTTTTATCTACTTCTCTCCAGAAAATTCATCTGGCTCATCTAAAGATATTGAAGAAAATTATTCAAACTTATTAAGAAAAATTGAACACTACAGCCAACTTGGTGAGATAGTTTTACAGGGAGATTTTAATGCATATACTAATGTAATCCCTGATTTTGTCACTTCCGATGATTCTTCACTTCCAAATTAGAAGGCATTAATTATCTAGTTGATACACCAACCTATAGAAATAATAAAGATATCAAGCAGCCCAACAAGAGTGGTAGATTACTTATTGATATCTATAAAAAAGCTGGATTACGTATACTGAATGGTAGAACTACTGGTGACTTGTTTGGTAGTAATACATGTTATAAATATAATGGTTGTAGTCTTGTTGATTATGCAGTTGCATCTGCAAATTTACTCGCAACTTCAAAGTGCATGAATTTACATCTTTGTCTGATCATTGTGCAATAAGTTGTACTTTTTTAACAACATTTTTTGCAAGCTCAAGTTCATGTAAAACCAATAAAAAATAAAATTTTTGTGGGATTCTGAATCAATAAATCGCTATTCATTAGCTGTTCAAAGTGAGGAAGCAAAAGCAAAAATCCAAAATTTTTTTAGGGGCGACTTTCAGAACTGTGATAATGGTGTAAAAAGCTTTAATTCTATTTTACAAGAAGCTGCCCTGTCATCAGCAAAACTTGTAAAAGGAAAATTTAGAAAGAAACATGGCAAACCAAAACAAAAGCCATGGCTTTCAAAATCTTGTGAAGACCTACATAAAATTGTAAAACACTACCTATACCTCATAAACAAGTTCCCCCATAACAGCTCTTTTAGAATAGCCTACTATTCATTCAGGTCTAAACTTAGACGAAAATGTAAACAACAAGAAAAACTCTTCAAGAATGAATTGTACAATTTACTTAATTGTAATAAGGTTACCGATCAAAAATCATTTTGGGAAATTATCAATAAACTGCATAATATGTCAAACACAAAAATTGATGAAAATTTGAATGAACAAACATTTGTAGACTATTTCAAAAAACTACATAATTGTGATTCTGAAAAACCAAACAATGAGTTTCATAACACTGTTATCAAGAACCTTAATTTGATGAAATCTAAAATTAATGATGACACTAATGTATTTAACCAATCAATTACTGGTATAGAAATTATCGAAGCCATAAAATCACTCAAAAATGGAAAATCAAGTGCTAAAGACTTGATATCAAATGAAATGGTAAAACATGGGATGCCCATCCTGTTGGAGCCCATTATCAAACGGTTCAATCTTGTTTTTGGGACTAGCTCATTCCCAGCAATCTGGAACGAAAGTCTTATTTTACTCATACATAAAAAAGGTTGTAAACAAGACCCTTCTAACTATCGAGGTATCTCTGTTACATCTAATCTTGGCAAATTATTCAACAAAATCATACATAATAGATTAAAGAAATTAATTTAATCTCTGAAAACCAGATTGGGTTTAAAGAAAAAGCAAGGACTTCAGACCACATATTTACCCTCAAATCTCTAATTGAAAACCACAAACAAAAAAATAAAAAAATATTTGCAGCTTTTATAGACCTAAGAAAAGCATTTGATACTGTTTGGAGAAGTGGTTTATACTTTATTTTGTTACAGAATAAAGTCCCTAGTAAAATATTCAAAATAATTCATTCCATGTATGAAGATACACTATGTAGGATTAAATTCCAACATGGATTAAGTGATGAATTATTATCCACTTGCGGAGAAAAAAAGGGGGACGTTTTGAGTCCCACCCTCTTTAACATTTACATAAATGGCATTGTAAAAAACTTAAACAACTCGAATACAGACCCAATTAAAATAGGCAATACAAACATCAATTCTCTCCTATTTGCTGACGATATTGTACTGTTATCCAACTCAGAACAGGGATTGCAGAATTCACTTGATTGTCTCAGTGAATTTTGTGATTCCTGGAAACTTGAAGTAAATCGTCAAAAGTCCAAAGTAATAGTTTTTAACTCCAACGGAAAGAGCCACAACAGGTACTTTAAGTTTAAAGAGGAATATCTTGAAACTGTTAAGTCATACTGCTACTTGGGTATCACACTTAAATATACTGGGAATCTTGGTATGACTAGTAATATGCTAATGGAAAAGGGCAGGAAAGCCTGGTTCAAAATTAAAAAAAAAACTGTTGGACTTAACCAACCATGTAACTTATTGGAAAAACTCTTTGATTCTCTTGTAAGTCCAATTATATTATATGGGGCCGAAATTTGGGGAATAGGAACCCAATTTAGAAATTCTGATCCATATGAAAAACTACATACCAAATTCATAAAAGAAATACTAGGAGTCCACTGTAAAGCAACAAACTCTGGTTGCTTAGCCGAACTAAATAGGATTCCCCTGTATACAAATATACAAATTTCGGCTATAAAATACCTACTCCATATTGTGCAATCTAATAACTGTCTTGCTCAAAAAGTTTTTCAGGCCACAGAGGCAACTTACTCTTGGACAACAAATGTAAAAAAGATATTAAACCATCTCGGATTTAATTTCTTAACTTTTAGCCCCCTAGAGATTAAACACTTTTTACACTCTATCAAAGAGAGAATAAGAGATGTGGCAATTCAAAACCAGAATACTGATATATCTCAAAACTGTAAATTAGATTTTTTCAGGAAGATATACAAACAAAATCAGAGACCTCCTTATGAAGACCTGTGTAAATCCAAATCAGATCGTAGCACAATATCAAAAATTAAACTAAGTGCCCATAATTTAAACATAGAGA
>JAULBM010320328.1:0-13578 GCA_032357055.1 Geukensia granosissima | reverse complement strand
AATCTTCTCCTCTGAAACTTCTTTGCCAAAAGGCAGGTGAGCGATACAGGCTCAGCCTCCTGAGCCTCTAGTTGTGAAACTTGTGAGACTTTCTCTTAAAATATTAACATGGATGCAAGATTTCCAGAAACATGTTTTTATGAAAATTATTTTTATATAAAGGACAAGGTATGATAGTTACGGTCTCCAACTTTAGCCAAGATTTCAATTGTCACATCTGATATAAGATATGGAAAAAATCAAAGAATAACAAAACTTCAAAGAAATTTACCATTGATTATACTATACAAGTGTCTGTTACTTTGCTTTGAGAATCAAATCTTTAACACTTCTGAGTTGGTTAATTTATGCCGCTTTCACACATAATGTGAATCAATGCGCATTGAAGTTTGGTTTGTTGTACGTGTGAATGTCTTTGACGTCGTCAATTCACATTAGAATGCACATTCAATTTGCATTTTATGTTGGTATGAATGAGACATTAGTGCAAAAATATGACATTTTTTGACAACTTTCAGTACAGAAAATATAGAGTAAATTCATGTTCAGTCAAGATATTTTTTAAAACTTAAACTTTTACAAGTCTAACTACAGTCTTCAATAATGAACTGGAGTCCATACCATAACAGAAGCAGTAAAAGGCCTCCCCAAAATACAAAAAGTGAAACTTCATGTATTCATAACACACAACAATCAACAATGCCTATTTTAGGTGTGCAATATTTGAAGCATGAATTCCTGGGTTTGAGTTTGTTCCTCAAAATAAGTGTCTAGGTTAAGCAGTAGGTAAGAAAAATCTGTCTAGTTTTAGGTACAGTTCATGATTTTAAGATGTTGAGATGCATGATGTTTTTAAATATTTTAAATTCAAAATCTTCCTTGTCTATGCATCAAATTGTTTTTTTAAATAATTGTGTTGACCCTTTTCTTTAAAAATACATAGTTTTTCCTGTGGGTCCTTTATTTACAAACCTTCAGAGTCTTAAAATTAACTTTATTTCAATCCTTGTTCAATTTTTGGGAGCTTCCAAGAGATCATTTAGTTACCCTTTGCGAATTTTAGAAAATGAAAAGTAACTATATAGACAAAAAGGAACTAGGCTACATATATGTGAAAGTATGTGTTGCATGCCATACATTATCACCCAGTTTATCAAATCCAGAAGTGAGTAATGACACGATTTTACAGTCCCAAAGGTTGGAAACTATGTTCCTATATTTTTGATGATGTAAAATATGAAGACTAAACTTGGATACGCTCTACATTTCTAGGATCAGAAAGTGACTAAAAGTGCTTGTTAGGGTCTTGCTGTCTATCGGCAGGAACCTGATAGTAATAAGCTTTTCTGTCTGTTCATCCCTTGTGCCATCCATTTGTAAGTCCGTCACTAACACAAACAGGATAATTTTATTTTTTCATTGGATTTTAATGGAATTTTTTTCATTGGATTTCTGGTGTCAAATTGGCTGAAAAGGGTATTTTCGTGTTTATGTCATATATAACTATTTCAATCATAATAATGTGTCCATCATAATAGTGTGTCCACACTTTTCATAGTGTTCATTGGTGCCGCTTTCTAATGTCAGTGGGTTGCAATCTGATCATGCTTGTGAAGCATCTCAGTTTAAAATGGTTCCTTATGAAAATTGCAACAAATTTACTCCAAGGATTTTTGTAGCATTTACCAAATTTTATAGAAAGGGTCAAAGGGTAAAAAAGCAAATTTGCTGGAGATGAGAAATTTTTATTTTTTATCCCATTTTGAATGTTTTTTCATTTGAATTGCTAAATTAGAGCTTTCAGTACTATGTCAACAGATGTTCTCTTATTCTTACAGATTTCAAAATAAGTGGTCAAGTTGTCAAAGAGGGCAAAAAATACACTTTCACACGATATGGAAACAATGTAATTAAAATTAGATTTCCACACTTGCTCCCCCTTTTTTATTTGTTTTTTTTTTCCTTTGGTCGCATTGTGGGAGATATAAGGACCTCCAATTTATTTATGTTCATGTCAGGGGTTAATTATTTCCCTTCGGAACGTTTCAGAGCTTTATCAAAGCACCAGTAAGGCATTGTTGATTGGCTATGGTAAATTTGACCTCTGACATGAACTCAGATGGGATGTTCTTAGATCTCCCACGACGCGAACAAAGAAAATAAACAAATAAAAAAGAGGAGCAAGTGCGGAGACGTAATTTTAATTAGATTGATATGGAAAATCTTATTTTTCATTCGATTTTGATGAGTTTTTATGCCCCCGCCTTTAGGCGTCGGGGGCATTAAGTGTTACCCCTGTACGTCTGTACGTACGTCCGTCAATTTTCGTCAAAGATTTCTCCGCTTGTGTATGTTGGATTGATTTGATATTTGGTCTGAAGCATTATAATGGTGAGTTGTACCGTGTCTCCCCTTTTCAGATCTGTTGTCCATCTACTTCCTGTTTGCTGAGCGGGGGCATCTGTGTCCACCAGGACACGTTTTACCTCTGTTTTTCATTTGATTTGTCTTAATGAGAGCTTTTAGTCATATGCCACAAATTTTAGCTAGGCCTAACATAGCAATATGTTTGTTTGCTGTTTCCATACACTTGATATGAATATGTGGGTCGGGGGGAAAGGATAAAAAAATTTCAATGACAAATCAAAGTACACCATATTTACTAAATCAATGAGGAGTTAGTGTTAAATCAACAAAAAATAAAATAAAATAAAATTTTGTTTAAAAAAAAACAATAAAATTGTTTGGGTAGGCACCATTTATTTGGGTCAGGAAGTGAACGGTAAACTTTAGGCCCTATTTCTTTCCATTTTAAAAATAAAAGTGGTAAAAATATCAATATACATAATATTTTTATCAGATTTTGACGAGTTTTTTAAAAATATATATATTCCATATGAAAAATTAAACAAAACTTCTCTGGTTTTTGGGATGAAAGGGGGTTAAATGATCACTGATCCAGTTATAATTGTTTGTCTCACACTTTACTGTGTCCAGTAAAATACTATGCCAACACCAGGGACGTATAATTATAAAGGTCCCTGCCTACACTTACTCAAATTAATATTTGTTCATCTTTAACAAGTCAGTGTGTTCTGGTCAGGTTGTATATTGCTGCGATTGTGAAGCACCTTAGTTCAGAAATGAAACTCAGGTATTTTATATAGTTCATATTTTTAATTTCCTGTTTAAATATCAATTTTATTAAAAATGCTTATCATTAATTGCTTTAACATTGAAATTAAATTTCAAATTTATTACAAATCATTTATTTGTTTAAATCATCACTGCTCTTCAACTGCCAATTTCCTCCATTTTAAGTTTAATCAAACAGACCAATAATCTTTGGCTTATAAAATTGGGGCACTCTATGGGGTCAGTATACTTTTCCCTAAAATTATTCTTTTGGAAAGAAAAACAAGAGATTATTGTTGTTGGTGTTGTTGTTTTTGTTGTTGTTATAAGCAAGATTTACACACAAAAATTCCTGACTTTACACTTTAAATTGCAAGGCAATATAATTTGTCATTGTAAGCACAATTTTTGTCCCTCTTTAAATTGACTTTTTTTATTTCTAATAATAACCAGTAATAATTCTCAAAGAAATTTGTTAAATTCACATTGAAGTTTATTACTTTGATAAAACTGAGTTTTGACTAGAATACTACCCCAAATCAAAATTGCCCAGTTTTTAGACAATTTCAAAATTTATTTAGACAAATGTTCTTGTCAAAACATTTGTTATCGGAACAGTTCAAAAGCTGGGAATTTTAAATTGTTAGGATTAAAAAGCTTTGAAGGTTTAAATGTATATTTGTTCAGAGATATATTGAACATGGAAATGTTTTTTGTGTCGGAGCAATTTTGGTTCAACCCACAATTTTTTTTTCAATATGCGGTTGGGTGGTTGTAATGTAAAAATAATCTGAATTTCAGTACATGCATTTGACTATTTCTGTTATAAATTTTTTTAAATTGAAGCCGGTTTGTATCTTGGAGGTGTTGTGATGGAAAAATTATTTGTGGCATAATGAAGAATTTTCAATGGATTGTGATTGTCAGAAATCTAGTTAATTGATGGAAAAAGTGCAGTCCAATAAGAAGTTCCGATAATTATGGTTTTTTTGATGACAGAAAAAGAAACATCCAAATTTAGTTAATAGAGTTTTCAAAATAATAAATGGCATTTAATTGATTTGTGCAAAGTTTTGGAGAGTTTTCAAATGAATTAGACATTTCAGGAGAGCTGATTTGGACATTAAGCCTCTTGAGATATAAGAGTTTATTTAAACTTCAACTTTATCAAATTTTTCACACATGCACTGTCAGTGAGTTGTACATGGGATTAATTGGACTTAAATGATTTCAAAAAAAGAAAGTTACTTTTTTTGTGTTGTTTTAATGTTTCCTAATGTGGAAATTTTAACATGTTAACACTGGAATAAAATCTGCTTTGATTTATTTGAACATTTCCTTTGGAAATTTAACATCCTGGACATTAAAAGGGAAAAATTACTTCAGAATATCTGAAAATACATCATGTGACAACTCCAGCATCAACAACAGCCACAGTTTCATTTAATTATGAACAATCAGATCTTTTTAATGACCGTCATTAATAGTGACATAAATGTTTGAAACGATGTGATGTTTCCAAACTTTCATGTACTAATAAATTATTCAGCAAAGTAGAGGAACTCTTTCCGATTCCAACATGCTCCTGGGGTGAATTTTCATATTAAACTTAATGGCTTGTCGTTATTGATACATGCTGTATTGTCATATACAACTTTTGTTTGTTGCGACAATTGCGTATTGTTTGTTAAAGTTTTTCACTGGATGTCGTTGATTGAAAATTAGTAGTTATCACACCCCATGAAAAACATTGGATTTTCACAAGGAAACTGAAAGATCAGTTGAAGCTATTGATGAATTGATTTTTTTTCCATTGTGTTTATTTCTGTTTGTTTGAATTTCAATTTTTAAAGTTCAGAAATATTGTTAAGAAAGTTTTAAAGTCGTTGGTACTAATTTTTGGAGATCTTACTATATTATAAAGTAAACTTCTTAATATATGTTTATGGAGGAGATAAAATAGTGAAAATAACAAAAGATAATAAAAAAAGTGAAAATGTTGCAGTTTCCTGGATTTAGACTTGAAAAGTTAAACACTCGAATAAAAACTTGTAGCAAACAGGTAAGTTACAAATAAAGACATATATGGAATTTATTTTGATGCAAAATTTTATTTTCTTGATTTTTTTTATTTAGCAATACCACTTATAAATTTTAAGACATGGACATTGTGAAACTGATTTTTATGGTAAGGTTCTATGACAGTGCAATGCAAAAATGCACTCAATTGCAAAAGTGTAGTATTTTTGCACTGTAAGTTTATAAGGGTAATTGGTTTAAACATTATTTTCCCCTAGTCTAATGGAAAAGACATCTTTTTGATGAAAAAATTGCTGTATAGTCTGAATTTGCATGTGCCATTTTTAAACCTGTGCATTAAAAAGTCAAGCTTGTTAACGATTCCCCAGATTTTGTTTCTTGCATGTTATTTTAATTCAAAATTGAAAATCATATTTTGACTTTCAATTTGCTGAATTCTTGTAAATCAAGAAATTTAGATTTATTTCATAATTATCAGATAAAAGAACCAAACAATTATATAGGAAGGGTCTGCACATCATAGTTTTCAAATATTTGTTTGTTTTAATGTGCATACACATTAAAGGATTAGAAATAATAGCAAACGTTGGCTTGCGAATAAGTAGGAAGATTTTCCTAAATGATCCCAAAATCTCATCAATTTTCTATACTCTGACTTTTTTTGGCAGCCACATGAAATTTTCATACCTTATATAATAGAGTTCTACATTTTTGCAAAATATAATAAATTCTTTTGAAAAATGGATTAATCAACTTAAATGATGGTAAGAATATGTCTAAACTCTCTAAATAATTAATTTTACAAGTATTTGCAAATTTAGGAAACATTACTTTTTTTGGTAGTGTTGTTGACTGGTTAATTTATAGTGCTATCTCGTGCAAATTATTTCCCTTTTAGAATCAATTTATTGTAAAACAAAATACATGTATCTTAAAAAAGATCACAAATTAAAGATCTTAAGAGAATGTAATTTGAAATAATACCATAAACTTTTCAGCTAAAAATGAGCAATAATTTAAGGCTATCTCTTTGCAATGAAAACATTTTGCACAGATTATGCACAAATAATTGATCCAAAATTTTGAATATGATGTTTAATTTTTGCCATCTTTGTAAAAAATTGAGAAAATTTTATCAAATTTTATATCAAATTAAGTAATTTAGTATTTTCACATTTAAAGTAATTTTTATATGTCATGTGGCCATAGTAGTACCAATGAAACTGAATTAAAAAACTGTTGGATTTTTTATAGACACTTTTCAATACAAACAATATTGAATTAGCCACTATTAATTTTTCTGCAAAATTCTTGGGCCAAAAAAACATTATTTAATGACCATAATGTCTTTATATTTGGACACAATCTAAGCAGTCCATCAGTCTGGTCTAGGTATAAGGGAGGGGGGGGAGCATAGTTATTTATATGTAGTTCATGTATATTTAAGTGCCTGTTTTGTATATTTTGGATTATGCATAATATCTTGACATATTGTTCTTTAACTCTGCTCTTCCATAATAAATATTATGAAAATGCATTTTATCGAAATATGAAGTATTGTATATGAACTAAATTGTTCTTGAAATGGACCCTGCTTCATACTTAAAATACATAGGTATGATAAATTGAGTTTAAATTTTACATTAAAAAAATGCATGGTCATGACAAACACCACACGGTTCTATTTGTTCAAAGAAATCTTGGAATTATATTAAATTTTGAAGTGTTTGAACAACTATCAAAGAAATTAAATTTTGTAACATATATCACAGTTATCATAATCTATGCAAAGCTATGGGGCTGACAACAGATTTATTGTGTCGATCATTATAAATTTTTCAATTGATAAGATAAAAAAAACTATTTTGCATGTGTTAAGAAATGCAAGGAAATGTTTAAAGGCTTTGTCAAATAGTGATACATTTCTTTCCCATTGTATACATACATAATTGTATGACAAAGTAATATGGTATGTTGCAGGGACCTGACTTCAGAGACCACCCTAATGATTGTATGTTGTTAGGTGTTTGAGGAACTCATAAACTCAGCATAAAAAAGGTTGGCCCTTCTACATTGCAGTCAGAAGATATGTACCATTAGAAGATCTGTTTTTTGGTTGCTCAAACAAAATGGCCTGATCACCATGGTTACCTTGAACCTCTTTTTCAGTCCATTCTTTGGCTTTGCATGCTTTTGAATCTCATTTATTTAGGCAGTTTTGATTGGTCGGCTATTTGATTGAGATACCACAATTGACAGTATCTGCCAGGATCAATTGCTGATTTGATGGGTGCAAATGAAGTTTCTCTTGTGACATATACTGATATTTATAAAAAAATCAGTTAAAGTGTTTCAGTACTAAAAATTTTTTAAAAAGTCATTAAATTGTATTTTTCAGACTGTTAGTCGGGCTAGTAGCCGAAAGTCAAGGGCAGAAAGTGGATTTTCCAAACAGGAACGTGGTCAGTTTTATGACAGTGATAGCGATGAGGAACCTAGATCTCCAACCAAGCGTGACATGTTTTTGGATGCAGAAATCTCTAATGTTGACTCCATGTTGGCAGACGACAAAGCATTTGACACAGATTTGGAAGTCGAAGGTAAAAATTCATTAGCTTGATAAATTCTTGATGTAATTTAACACCAAAACACTTTCTTTTAAAAGGAATTACTAATAAAACTTAAAAATAAAACACAAAAATTTTTTTATTTTTCAGGCAAGATGCCATGATGAAAATCTTCATTAATATTTTTACTTAAAATCTGTTTTAAACAGAAATGTGTGCTAGATGACATTACAGCCTTTTACAGGTTTCATTTATGGTATTAACTCTGGTTCATTATTGAAGACTGTAATGGGACATGTAGAAATTTAAATTGGACGATGGCTGTCTCATAGACAATCATGCCACATCTCCCATTTTATATTACAATATTTTTTATTGTTTACCCGATTTTGTCAGGGAAATGTATAGAAAATAAAGTGAAAAGTAAATAATTTTTCTAATAAAAATATATCTTAAAATGAAGTGCTCAAGTTAAAAAGGAATTGATTTCCTCTACGATAAATATTTTAACCGTTAAACTGTTTGTTAAGTTAATCGACTGAAATACAAATAGCCTTTAATTGATTTATATAGTGAGCTATTGTAATATTTGGGAAACATTAGCTTGTGTTATAAATTTGAGTATTTATCGAACTGCTTAGCTACTAAAGTCAAACAAACTTGTTTATCTATATTGATTCTATTAATTTTTTGTTTTGAGGATTTTTCTGGGTGATAAATTCTTTTTAAAAATTGTTTTAATTTTAATTTTTATCATTATTTTGAAAGAAATCTACCAAAATTTAGAAATGTGTGATTTTAAGATGTCTATACAGAAACCAACTAAAAGGGGGAGAATATATTGTAAATTTTATTTGAGTAAAATTGGTTCTACAAATTTGCTAAAATTCCTATCATTTTTGTTAAAATCTTTAAAAGCCAGTCTTAAATCAGGTTATTTAACTTACACAAAGAAGGAAATTTAACTACATCTGGTTTGAATAATCCTGATTTGCATTTACATCAATGACTAAATGAATTTGGACTATTGTAGAGTTGTCTCCCATCTCACCCATTAAATATTATATTGGATGTTTTTACTAGCTTTTCAAATCTCAAAGGAACCATTGACAGTTTTGTTGCCAAGTAAAAGAGGCCCAAGCTCCTCTTTTTTTTTCTTCAAAGTAGATTTTTAAAATTAAAGCAAAATTGATAGATTTCAAACATTGTTTGGTCCTATTTTTGTACAGCTTATCATTTAAAATGAAGGACCTTTTTAAAAACTCTAGTGTTCCCTAATTTTAATTGAAAAAATGTAGATAAACTATATTTGCATTGCCTATAATTGCCAAGTACCAACTTATTTTTTTTCTAAAGAAAGGGTTGTTTTCTTATAAGTCTCATAGCCTTTACAGTGGGTATCTATGGTAAAATTGCCTCATCAAGTGGAGATGTGCAAATATTGTTATTGAGTAGAGACATTTTGTTATTATGAACCACCAGGTTAGAAATTTAAAATACAAAGCATATCTTAGTACGAAGGTCAATAAAAACATGTATTAATTCAACATAATATTGTATATGTTTGCAGAGACATTTTATTTTTTCTCTCAGGGTTTTGCAAACACTTCTTTATTTATAAAATGCTCATTTTTAAACAGAATAATTGCATGTCTTATTATAACTAAGAAGGATTGTCAAGTATTTTGTAGTGTCAAATTCATCATTTTCATACATCGAAAGGGAGGATCAGTGGTAGGGATTTTGTTTCAAAGGATTTTTTATAAACATGTTTATGGAAATTTTTTTAAATGGAATGATTTTATGTCTTGTTACACGGTTTTGTCTAATTTTAATGGTTTTACAAACACTAAAATTGATTTTTGGAGGTAAATTGCAAATGTAAACAGATTAAACAAGAATATTTTTATTACATAACATACTAAGACTTGTTATGAGTATGTATGTCTTTGTATAGGTGTACTGGTATCTACGGAAGACTTCCCTTTTCTGTGCTTACATATTACATATGTATTGAAACAAGTTCTGGTCAAAGAGAGGCAATGTTTCAGTCAAAATCGACATAATCCTTTGTTTATGTTTAAATAATATTGAGCAATATTAAGGAATTCGGACCATAATTATTAATAATACCCAGATTTTCTAGATGAACCTAACATCATAACATCGGGAGAGATCAGGAAACTTGGAAAAATACTATTTATCTCTTGTAAATCATTAAGTAATTAACACAGCTTAAAAGATAATTTTTCCACATACAAATAATATAATTTTTTAGAATTAATGTGAGAAATTTCCATTTTGTATATATTGTTAAAAAAAACAGAAATATTTTACAGTCATTTTTATCATGGTCTAATCACACTTAGTAAGAAAGTTTGATGTCCATTCTGTGTCAACAAAGGAAAAGGATTAGGTAGGGTAAATTCCATATTTGGACCAAATTTTTAAGTTTATGACATGACAATAAGTTGTAAAAATGCTGTTTTTAGCTGTTCTTTAATAATTCATAACTTATATATAATTATCATAATTTTAACAAAACAGCATGGCCCAATTTTACTATTTTAACAATATTATAACATTTCTGTAAAAATTGCAAATTTTTGGAAGTGTTTTTTCTTCAAAATAGATGTAGTTGCACAAAAACATCATGATGATATTTCAAATTAACATTTGCGTAACATTTGTACTTTATAAATCGTTAATTGTGCAAATTTCGGTTTTGATGCTTTAGTGGGATCTGTATCAAAAATAGACAAAATTGTATTTTTTTGTATCAAAGAAGTAATTTCTTAGTTTTTGCATATTTAAAGCCATTTCTATGTTCCATGTGACCGTTATACAACATTTAAAAACCAATTAAACTAAAAAATTATTGAATTTCCTTTTTATCGACTTAATCAATTCAAACAATAAAGAATAATAATTATTAACCTCTTTTATTCCTTTAACCAGATATTTGCATGTAAATGTTTGAATGAATATATTTGGTTAATATAAAACGAACCTTTGAGCATTATGTCTATTTCACACAACACCTGAGAAAATTGTTTACATATTCATGTAAAAGAAATAATCTATAAGAAGATATAAGAATATATAGAATCTATGCAAAGAAATAAGGCATTAGGTCCCCCCCCCCCCAAACTGGAGTGGGTCTAATTATGTACAGTCATTCAACCACTATCAATAATAGAAATGCTGATAAAATAGGAAAGATATTTTTAATTTTTACACTTAGCAATGATATGTTTTTTTGCTAAGTATAAATTATATTTATATTGTCCTTAAGTTTAAGCTGTAAAGGTTATTTATAATTAATTCCAGTATTGTGAAAATACTGCATTTTATTTGGGCAGTACCATGACAACGTAAAAGAGTTCACAGTTGAGACGTCATGAGACTTAATCAATCCCCCTTCAAAATAGTTCTTCTCTAGGGGTTGAATTGTAGCATCATTTTCAAATATTTGAATAACTAACTGGAATTATAAGTAATAAATGCTATTTTTATAGAATTTATTGATATGCTAACTCAGACTTCCACTCACAAACTTAACATAATGTACTCAAACTTTATTCACTTAGTGAGTGAGTCTGCTGAGTTTACATATCAATAAATTCCTTAAAAATAGCATTTATTACTATACTCAACAGAGTTACCTCCCATTTTAATGTCTTTTCTTGATTAAACAGGAAAACCTAAGAATCACACTTCACTACCAGATATGTTGGCAGATTTCCAATTCGTAAGAACTGCGTACTGTCTTGATGCCAGTATAAAAGTCAGCACCGACTTTCTCGGTGCACTTAGTATGTGTTTTGTGGAATGCAAATCTAGATCCTAGGAACGTTTTGCATTTTTTAAATAAAAGTAGTAGAATGTATTTTTATTTGGTTGCTAAATTAATTTTTAGCTTGTTTTAACGAATAATCAGTTGATTATTTAATTGAAACAAAGAGCAACTGTAGAGGATCAAATCACATTATTAGACAGTAGTAGAAGTCACAAACCATATCAGTCGGACAACAAAAACGATATTTTGTAGATTTTTCATTTTTGTATTACTTTGACGAGCATTTTATTTCATTTGCTTGATGTATGAGTTTCCGAAGATAGTTCGGGATTTATGTTTTGTTAAAAAGATTTTATTTTAGTTCAGCAGTAAAAGTATTTAAGTTGCTAGTTTTGTCAGAATAAAAGAATGGTTTAATTTTATGAATAGAAAATGCACTCAAGAATTTCTTGGACAAGATTGGTGCCTGTTTAGAGTTAAGTTCCTCTTTTATGGCCACTTTTTTAACTGTTCTGATTATTCGGTTTTCCGATCTATAAGGTTGTGTTACATTTGTCTCCCTTCTAAGTAGGTAACTCAATACATTTTTAATTCCAAAAATGGACAGATTTGTTATTTTTTTCATCAATATGTAAAAAACAAAAATTATGCTTATGGACAGTTATAAAATACATTTAAAAATTGATGCTGCCAATGACCTGGTAATCCAATTAAAGATTAAAAATGCAAATATATATTTCAAATGGTAGAAATACATTGGTAAATGAAATTTATTTAAATCGATTTGTTTAAACATTTTCAGAATCAGAGGATCTTATAGAAAATTTATATCCGATAAATTATGGTGGTAAGATGGTTTGGGGGTTTTTACAAATGGAATTGGTATTGCAAAATATTTTACCCGGGAAAGTTGTATTCTGTCATGGTATTCATACTTATATAGGGTATAGTGTAGAAACTTATAATCATCTTTTCTCTCATGATTGTGTATATCTATATTTAAACACTCTGAACAGTGATATAAATTTGTGTAATTCAGGCAGCAGGACCTCAGAAAATGCAAATATTTTACTAGATGCACAAAGCTGTTGCGAAGCCATGTTTGAAAACTTATTTTCAATTCCATTCAGTTATGTGATTCTGCGTTGGTGTAGGAAATACGCATAACAATATCTAAACAGTGTTAAAGCTGAAAAATGTCTGTACTTTTTTACGCTCAAAGAGATATTCCAAAATTACTTTCATATTGGATATCATCAAGAGAAAAAAATTTCAGCATGATATGGAAAACTTATTTTTCAGCAGCTTTTGAAAGGGGTTTTTCCAAAATTTTCATTATAAACAATGCAATATGCATCAAAAGGTATGCCAGTTTTTGGGATAATGGGGGTCAAAATGAACACTGACCGGTCATATAACTGTGATGCACTTGACTGTATCCCCCTTTGCCAAAATGTCTATTTGTTAACATTTCACATGTCAGAGTGCTGCAGTCATATCATGATGTGCATGTGACAAATCTCAGTTAACAATTGGCATGAATTAACGTAATAAGTATTGGTTTATAAAGTAGTTTTAGTTCTGTAGTGGTTGTGTGTTAATCACATGGTACACACTGTCCAGAGCAGAGCTTGGAGTTCTGTCATACAACATTGATTTGGCTGTGCATCTATAACCTAAATGGTAAAAACTTTGATTTTTTTAAGTTGGAGTTGCATAACCCTTAATGTAATGATTAATTGTTACATTGTACTATATTGTGTTATTTGTAGAGCAATAAGAAATGAAGTTATTTAGTAGCAGTTTGACATTGTTTAATTTGGACAGAAACGGAAAATAAAAAAGAAAAGCCTTTACCATTGAATGCTGTCTCATGGACAATCATGCCACATCTCCTTTTTTGTTTCACCTGCGAGGAAGTCCCTAAAGCAAGACATAGGTGTTACTTTCTAGTGGCAGCGGCGAAGGGGGCATTAGTTTTTTTGAAAGCTCTATATCTCTGAAAGTATTAATGATAGGATGACCAAAGTTAGTGTG
>JAULBM010320298.1:0-13579 GCA_032357055.1 Geukensia granosissima | reverse complement strand
TGTAGAAGTTTAAATTCTACTGTCATTTGGTGGGTGGCTGTCTTATGGACAATCATGCCACATCTCCTATTTTTATATTATTGTTAAAATACGGGAATCAGGTCTATAACTAATTGAGATAGACTGATACCATATGGATGAAACAATTCATGATGGCAACCTTAGAATTTAAGGAGGGACGATTTCAACCTTGATTAGATGTATCCTTGTTGTAGTTATTTATGCGACAACAGCAATGCTCTCTTCAGAAAAATCCTGAGTTGGAAGAGGAACGGGAATCAACTGCAACACATTAACCCCGTAGGCAGAGGAAGCAGGAATGCTGCCACATAAATATGCCAACATTAAAATAGAAAAGTTTAAGTCATCCCGTTTGTCGTAAATAATATAAACAAGTTTTCCCTCTTGGTAAATTTCAAGGAATATATCTAGGTGTTAAGCAGATTTTGTTGAATCTGTGGTCTCTTTAATTTTGATTTCACTAGAATATATTTGGTCGAGATGCTCACTGAACGTAGGATTATTCAATGTCAAAAAATCATCGAAATTGCGAAAAGTAGAATTAGTCGGCAATTAGGGGCGAACAATTTGTGTCCATTGGAATACCAAACTTCTGCTGAAAAGCTCATCCACCAAATTACCAAAATGTTGTCAATCAGAAAATCCAGCATTTTGAGAATATCACTTTAACTGTATTCATTTCTACAAGCCGTGTATTATCTTACAAAGTAGACATCTTTTTAACTAAACCAAATATTTATATCTTGGATTTCCATATTTTTTAACAACACTGATGTTAATCATACAGACTTTTAATTTTATCATTCAAAACCATGAAATTATTGTCTGATCGTTCTAGTTTTGACACACAATATGCATAAAATAAAATTAGTTTCTATGGTTCTTTCTACCATTTGAGGTATACACGAAATAAACAGAAAGGGCAAATGAACATGTATAAAATAAATATGGACCTAAACAAAAACTTTACAAGTTTTATATACAAGACATTTCATATTATTATATCCACCAATTTTTGTGTCGCAATATTGCCGCAACTCCTGTTATTACTATATGAGAAACTCAATTCTGCTCCAGTTCAAGAAATTTACTGGTAGTCCGTGGGCTAGGTAGGTCTACCGTGCAACCCCCCAGGACTCATCCTCATCAACTTTTTTAAATTCGCATTTATACCCCTATTCATATTTTAAATGTTAACAAGCCTAATAACGGGATGCTTTTAGATTTGACTGTGTATTTTGTACCCCACCATGTTATTTTTGTCTATTTTCGTTTCACAGATAATTTAAAGTTTACGGACGTTTTATGATATGTAAACATATATAAAACCATACAAATAAGGTACTGTTACAAAGATAAATGTATGAGCTTTTCAAAACATGTCTTTTTAAAAATTTTTATTGATTTTCAAAAATTCTAGCCCTACCCTTACCTAAATTTCCGGAAAACTCGTATATTTTGGCTTTCAACTATTATACTGAAGTCTGTATGAAGTTTTGATACATCATTTGTATACAATTTAATCAATTATAGAATTTTATTAATTTTTATAACCCCAATGTTGTTTATTTTTGTTATTTTGATACCAAAAATCATAAAACACCAGGATTTTGAAAATTTCAGATTTTTTCAGTTTTTCTCCATTTTCGTAATGCAGCGAATTAATTAGTTGTTTGTAGAAAATAAACGCGATTTATTCGAGTAGTGCTATTAGGCATCTTATAAGCAGAAGAAACCTGTGCTAAAAGATTGTTCCACTCCAAATTTTATGAAAAATGTACCCCTACCCCTAGAAAATTTAATCATATCTATTCAAATAGCAGTAATGTATATCAAAGAAACCTAGTATATGTCTTTAAATAGTGTCAATTTCTAGAAAATGATTAAATGAAATAAAATAGGTGCGTTAACAGATATAGTAGTCCAGATTTCTTCTTTATTTTTTTCGAAAAATGGGTGATTTACGAAATATAGATTTTTTTCAAAATGCAACGCACTTTCCATTTACCCAACTTTTCAGTATTTCTATCACCCAAGGTACTATTTTTATTGCATAAATGCATTTAAAAACGATAACTGATGAATAATATTTACTTTTAACTGTTTTTAGAATAAGTTTAGTTACAATAATTACCAGTTTTCTAAGAAAATATTAAGAGATTCCAACCTTTTAACTATAAATTCAAGGGGAAACTTGGGCATGCAACATGGTAATTGGACTTTTCTGTAGTTAGTATATCTGTTTCTATATCTGTAATCAGATCTTTAATGTTAACAAGTAATATTTGGGTTTATTTTCAAGAAATTTGATTTTACCCAGTTTAGGGATAATTCTTGCAAATTTTCATTTTGTGCTATTTTGTACGCTATTAGCATATAGATAAGATATCATTGAGATTTTAGATTAAAGTTTTTGGTGTTTTGCAATAATTTAATGTATCATTTAACCAATAGGTGCCTTACTTTGACATTCTTGTAAATAAATGTAAAGTAAAAGCTAAAAAAACCTTGCCCTTACCCTTCCTCAATTTAATGAATATAGTCATGTTTTTGCTGTTCAATGAGATTTTTTTGACATGTATTCTGCTAAAAACTACCATTTTACAGAATAATTTTACATTTGATGGGCAACACGGTAGACCTACCTAGCCCACCGCCTATGGCAATTTGTATTCGTCATACGAACCGTGAATGACCAACTTGGAAAATCTTGTAAAAATGAGCTTATCGGTATTAGTTTATCAGCAATTTTTCAAAGTTTGGATAATGGCGTACTTAACCCTCATTTGGTCGCTTCATGTTCCAATAATGAATATGAGTACAGTCAACAGGTTTAAATTTAATAACGAAGGTATTATCATAAATTCATTACAGCTCACTTGTTACATGTCGTATGATTTTATTGAAATGAAAGTGGAATAAATTATCACTTTTACGTAAAGTCACAAACATTCCATATTGTCTATGTGTTTAAAAGCGATCTACCAACTGTTCGACGGTAGATCGAAATTCGGCTTAAAAATTCATCGCTTTGGTTGTGTTTTCATCTAATAACCTATACCGGCTTGATAAAAATATTACTAATTCATTAACATTGTTCATTGACCAGAAACTGGAAATGTATAAATATATAATAGTATTTCATACTTGACTTTGAACAAGTCAACATAATTTTGCACGAAGATTACACTGTCTTCCAAAAACTAGGACTAAAGTGAAGGAGATGAAAGAAATCATTTTCGTCCTGCTTTCAATTATCTTTCTTGGAGTTATAGAAATTTCCTATACGAAATGTAAACCATGTAAACAGTGTAAACCGACATCTTCGGATATATATGGACCATTTTACTCTCCAAATTCTACTAGACGAAAACATTTTTGTAAATACAAAAAGGATAATAGCTACAAGGGTGTACCCCTCCTTGTACATGGACGAGTATTTTCAAGCGACTGTAAAACTCCATTACAAAAGGTGAAAATTGAAATGTGGCAAGCAAATCATTTTGGCGAATATAACGATTCATCTTACTGTAAGGGATTCGTAGTAACTAACAGAAACGGCTTTTATAAACTGAGAACTATTTATCCAGGAAAATATACAACAAGCGACATAGAAGACTATTTCAGACCCGTCCATTTACACTTTAAAATCAATGGAAGAAAAGGGCACGAATCTCTTGTCACACAGATGTATTTTGCTAACGACGAACATTTGGGCAAAAATGATTCTTGTTCATCTTGTTCCTCAGGAAAACCAGACTTAATCACAAAACCAGAAAGAATTTGTCGTTTAACCAAGAAGAAGAAGCAATTCTGTTTTGATAGGACGAAATTCAATATAATTTTGGCTAAAGGTAGTGGCGTACAGGAATCTCAATTGCTTGACATTCATGACGATGAAGTGTGTTAATCATAACTATTTATTAAATAATTATTGGAGGCACAAAGTTATGTATAACATGGTCATATATAATGTGAAATTCAAACTTTCTTAGCTAAGGCGCATATGACAAAAATATGCAATGAATAAAAAATAAAAAAATAAAAGCAGTTTACGATTTATGTCGTTTATCAAAACCCTATTTAGATGATCAATAAGTTATATATTTTGTAAAATCATAGTCAAACTGTATTAACTACTGACATTATGACAAATAAAAACTGATAGAACTTGTATTATTCACATTTCGAATGTAGAATCAAGAGGTTTCATCAAATAGCTCACGAAAGCAACAGTTTGCAGGAAGACATGGCACTTTACCCAGAAACATTAATCTGACTCTAGTCTAACAAGTATTTGTTCTTACTCCATAGTGCTGCATGCTTAGCAGAGAAGCAACAAATACCAATTTAATGTCTTTGGTTTGACCTGGCGGGTCATCAAACCCGCCACCTTCCGCACTTCCTCGGTGTAAGCATCACTCCAAATATTAAAAGGTCGAAAACACAATCTTGACAGATCTTTCCTGTGAAGTCGTAGAGTAAAAAAGAAGGCAGTTTACTTTCTCTGCATGAAGGTTAAAACCCCATTAAAAATTCCCTGAAATGACCGGATTGGAAAATGGAGAAGGTGGCGGGTGTCTGTAGAAAGACAAAAAACTACTTACCCTTCCGGACCACCCCCGTTTTTAGTGGGTACCGCATAGTTCATAGTTGTATTTTTGCTTTAAGTTTTAAATTTACACTATTTTTCATTTTCCGTCTAGTTCATGTAATCCAGATCTCCATGTTTGTGACTCTTCACTTTTGTCTAGTCCTTCGGTTTTCTCTCGCTTCTTGTATATTCTGGATGTGAGGCAAACAATGCAGATGAATTTTCAATTAATTTCGGTATGGTATTGTTTATTGAAATCTTTTGTTAAATACAAGTTGGACTAACATCGATTGTGACAAAACACCGACTTTAACAATTGGGTAACACGGTGAGTGACAATAGTGTAGCAAGAGTTGCTAACCCTGCCTGAGCACCCGAAGTCTTCCTTGTTTTTGTAACGTTCGTTTTACTCTACCTTTAGTTTTCAGTGAACTGTCGTGTGTACTATGTTTCTTGTTTGTTTCAAGTTTTTGGCAATGGCGTTGTCTGTCCTCTGAGTAAAGAATTTCTGTTTGCCCCTAGGTATCTCGAAACTTTGATGACCGCCCCGGTGGTGTAATGATAAGCGTGCTTGTATGGAGGGCAAAAGGTCGTAGGTTCGATCCCCGTCCGGTCAAACCAAATACATTAAAATTGGTTTTTACTTCTTCTCTACTACCCCTGCAGTATTAAGGGAGAAGATCAAAGAGTCATAAAATGTGTCTGGATAAAGTGACATGTCTTCCTGCAGACTGTTACTTTCGTGAGCTAGCTCGTTAAAAATCCGGCTCAGCGTGCTGGTCTAGTACAAAGCAGGGTTCATTCATCAGCAATATTCGTTAATATGCTTATGTCCTGAATATGCATGAAATATTTTTCGCTGGACATTGAGCACCAATCAATCAATTAATTATTCAATCAATCAATCAACCAAATCTTTAAACTCTTATCGAATCTGGACAATTTGCACATTACTTCTA
Organism: Geukensia granosissima; assembly: GCA_032357055.1. Taxonomy (NCBI): domain Eukaryota; kingdom Metazoa; phylum Mollusca; class Bivalvia; order Mytilida; family Mytilidae; genus Geukensia; species Geukensia granosissima. Next base: position 8,005 of record JAULBM010320298.1, on the reverse strand, counting down.
AATAATTACAGGGTTGTGCAACTCATTGAATACTGTAAAAGTCCACTTTAGATTATAATGGTGTCAGGAAAGAAAGGATGGAGAGTTAATATCATTTGCTTTAGTTGTATGGGTAGCCGCGTACTATTCGGTTTATCACTGTAAATTTATTCTGTCCCATTCCTTCCTATATTATTAACCAATGTTACTGATGAAACACTGCAAGTTCATCTCTAATCATGCAGAACGAAACATACAGATTGTTGTTGCAGATCTTTCAATTTGTTTTTCGTTGAATTTCCATTTTTATTCAGTCTTTCATTGCTGTGTTAATAAAGGTATGCAAATATCATTGCTTATTAATTTAAATTTGCAGACAGTATTTTCGCGACGTAAATGTTGAGTCACTAGTCAGAGTAACAGTTTCTTTTTTTCACCTGGGAAAAGATTATTTCATATTGGCCTATCATCGTGATGTGATGAGATTAACGTATGAGTCACCCTCTACCAGTCTGAGTCTTAATCACTCTATTTTAATCTAAAATGATATATTAAATGTTTTTGAAAATTTGATTCATTTTTGACAAATCATGAAATAAATGGGCCATTGTCCAGAGAAGGAACCTTGCAAAATTTACGTTCATAGTTGAGGTCTCATGTGATCACTTACTCCAGGCAGAGAAATTAAAAAACCTGTTGTTTACTTCTCACCTTCTCGGGAAAAAAGTCGTCTTCACCTGTGAATCGGATATGCCATATCGACCTACAAGATTTTCTTGCCAATAAACGGGAAGTTGACTATTGGAAAGTTAAAGTCATCACGTTTGTTATATAGTTTTGTGTGTTGTCTTCCTCCATTGTCTAATTCGAGATGAAGATCAAGGTATGAGGCCTACTTGGGATTGTTTTGTCCTTAATTTTAAGCTCATTTAGACAAAGATAATAAACTAACCGTGCATTGTTCAGAAAAAGAACCTTGTCTATATAGCGGTAGCTGACAGATAGGGCTTACTTTCTTCCTTTTCCCGTGACAGCCTTTGAAGAAAGTCTTCATCAAGAAGAAATAGATCTGCAAAGAGAGAGCACAATTAGTACCCATTGTTATGCCGATCGTCTGCTAAAAACTCGTTCACACACTGAAATTATGTTATCAATTAGGAAATATAACATTTTTGTAATACGCTTCTCTCTATATTTGTTTTTTATATTTTGTGTTCCGTTGAACAAAGTATGGGTTGCTTCTACCGACAACGATGTATTGTTATCGTTTTTTACCTTTTCGAGAAAGCAACTCAGAAAAAGATCTCTTAGTCTCAATTTGAGGAGTGTGTGTCGTATTGCTGTTAGAAAAGTCATATACCTTGAGTCTTTTAAAAGAGTAAAGAGATCTTGAATAAAGAATTTCCATCAGGTCTTGTGTATTTTTCTAGTCTCTACATCTGACATATTCCACTTCTTGCATTATTTGTGTCTGGCGGCTCGGCTTTATAGTTGTTAGAAATGAAGTTTAAAGCTTAGAGGGCGGTTTGGTGGAACATTTGGCAGATCCTGCAATAAAACGCTGAATGTAAGGATACCCATGTGATTTTAATATCCAATACAATAAAAGGGAATCATAGTCCTAATCTTTTAATAGAAGTCCAAAGGAAGACAAAACTGACATATGATTATCAATTATCTTCTTTTTGAAAAGTGTTGTAGCTGTGTAAGTAGGATTGCAATGTGTGTTCTCAATATATAACTCATTAATGATGTAATTTTTTGCAGACAAAATGATATTAGGCTATCAACATCTATCTCCTCTCGTTTTGCCTATTTTCTTGAATAGTCGTCCACAGAAGACATCGACAGCTTTAAGTAGTATATCCAACTGATGAATTGCGGCTCATTTTAGATCCTTTAGAAAGGATGTATGTGAGAGTTTCGATCTCAATAATATTCAAATCACCTGTAATGACGTGGCTAGCGGGACCATATTTGAATGGGGAATTGGTAGAAAAGTCAGGAGGTATTGCCGTTCCCAGCTTTCTTATCGAGTATTCTTCCCTCTGTCTACGGAAAGGTGTACTTAGGTTCGAATTATTAGACGGATGGTACACATATACATAAAAAACTAATAATTAAACAAACACAAAACTGCTAACAATGCGGACCCTACTAAAACGTTAGTTGTGAACTCAGGTAGTCCGGAAGGGTAAGCAGTTCCTGCCTCTATAAAGACAACCGCAGCATGTCTATTTTCCAACCCGGTTTTAGTCATTTCAGGGAAAAGGGAGGTTTCATGGGATCTCAACATCTAGACGTAGAAAGCGAACAGCCTTTTTGGTTTATTTCGCAGCTTCAAAGGAAAAGGAAACATTTGTTCAAAATAACAACAAATACAGGCTTAGGAATGTCAGGTAAACAGAGAAACATTCTCACTCCTAAGGTATTCTGTTTAGTTTTTGTGGTATGTGTATGTGGGGGGAGGGGTTGTGGGTTTATTTGTTTAATGAATATTATCAATAATTTTGAATCGGCTTAAGGAAAGTTTATATTAACAAATAAGCTGCAAATCTGCCATGTAACAATTTAAAGTAACATATGTTGGTTACATATCAATTAGGCTAAATCTTTTATTGGATTCTGTATAATACATAATACAAACATACTGCGACTTTTCTATACCACTCCCGTCAGTAATAAAAACAACACAAAATTATTCCATATAAACAGTTAGCCGAATGCTGAATATATTAGATATTTTTTGTTGCATCTTTCATTTTTGTTTTAAAATCCATCAGTTTTTACAAGTTATTTATCATTTTTCTGACTTTTTTTGCTTCTAAATCAAATCATCCTTTGACGCTGGGAGCCCGGACCCGTAACCCCCCTATAAACATATTTTGGAGGTGTAAATACGTGATTACCTAGTTTTATGAAGTTGCTCTAAGAAAAAGAACGAAATATATTGTTGGTTTATTGGTCTTAAAGACAATAACGATCAGAAATATTTTTAAACTTTAATATTCTGGAATATCTGCACATAATTCTTCCAACAAAATCAGCACCACCAAACAAATAAGGGTAAGAGTCTCTTCTCCACAAGCGCTTGTTGCATTATTCAACTGAACGCGCAACTTTTGATTCAAGACAGGGGATCCTTAACCTTCATGAGCACCTCATCCCACTCCTGCTTTTTAAAGGAGTTCGTTGATTCCAAGCCTTTTTTCCTATTGTTGTCCTTTTATCTTTTAGTTTGTTTCAAATTTGTCTTGTATCTTGAACTATGCACTATAGATCTCTCAAAGTGGTATTCTACACTGGGATTTGTATTATACCGAAGATTAAACATGATACGTATATAAGTTATATGTGTCAGTTTAATGTCACAGTCAGATTGTCAATGTCACTTTCTATCTACGGTGTCATGATTTTAGGTAATATCTTACTTGATGTTTAGTTAAGAGAGGGGAGATTTTTAGAAGGGTTAATGGCAATATTTCATTTCTATAATTCTGACTGCAAGTTATGGAGAAGTCGGAGGATTTTTTTTTAAATCTCATAGCCTATAAGTGTTTATCAATGTTTTATACCCCCAAAATAAGAAATTAAACAATAAAATAATTATAATAGGTATATAAAATACAATTATTGAAGTTATTTACATTTTCCTAAATTCAAAAAGCTTTGTATCAGAAACACACCGGGGAAATACCTCTTGATTTTGGCTGATATGTAACTTATTTTCATAGTGCATATTGTTTTGTCTTTTTGGAAGCTGGATCATAAAATCCAAATTCGTAGGTTAACCACTATTGTACGTATTTATATGAAGCATTACGTCTGTTAAAGGAACAATTAAAGAGGACATTTCTTAGTTTCATTAAGGACGTTAACTGTTATAAGTTAAGTGTAGAATACCCATGCGTGAGATCTAAAGTGCCTAGTCCAAAGATACAAGACACAACTTGAAACAAACCAAAAGATAAAACGTAAACAAAAGGAACAAAAGCTTGGAATCCACGAACTCCTTTGCAAAACAGGAGTGGAATCAGGGGCTCATGAAGGGTAAGCTTCAAAGTATTCAAAAGGTTGTTCAAGCTTTTAAAATCTTTATGTATGGAAATGAAAATAGGCTGACAAATTTACGGGGTCAGTGCAGTCATTTATAAGATAAAAATAGTTGAACATTTGGTGGAAAAAGTGTTTATCTTGATTATTTAAGCAGCAAGCCTTATGCTTAAGATTCAAGATACTTTCTTTCAGATACAGTTTAGACGTAAAATGATAATCCTTTGCGAAGTATTTATAATTATTTCGATATCGAATTATTCTTTTAAAAGCGCAAATTATAATGACATGAGGAAATTTCAAGGACGACATAAAAACTTCTCAAATAACAAGATGTGTTTTAGAAAAGAGAACAAGGGTGTCACTGGGCAAAAATATTGATTAATTGTTGTTTAACGCCAGGTCGGCAGTATTACAGCCATATCATGGCGAGAACCTACGTATATCTAACAATAAAACAAACAGTTAAGTTCTAAAGGGCAAAAAAAATAAAAGCTATGAAATGAATAACACCAGATAAGTTCGAGAATCTGACAAATATGTTGACCATTTCGGAAAAATATATACTGTAATATACATCATAGGTCTTTGTTGTTTAAATAGTTACTTGTAGTAAGCTTAATATGTTTTAAACTCTTGTTTTAATATCTGTCTTACTGGTTTTTGTAGGGTTCGTGTTACTCCTGCTTTAGTTTTCAGTGTAGTGTTGTGTGTTCTATCGTTTCATTTTGTTGGCCATGGTTTTGTCTGTCTTCCGACGAATTTCTGTCTGTCCCTTTGGTATCGTCAAATACCTTTTACCGTTCAAATTTTGTTGAACAAAATGTCCTCCAATTTGCAAATTATTACTAGTGACATGTTTAGAATTATGGGATTTCAACAAAAATCATTATCAAAACGGTAGGTCGTAAATTCTCATATTGAACATGGTGTTACAAATCTCTTAAGTACTTATTTGATCATAACCATGTTAAAGTTATATCTTATTATACATAAGATGGTTTTATCATTTAATAAAAAGTTAAAGTACTGGTATGGAAGGAGCTTCCATTTACTTGAGTTGTATGCTCTTTTTTATTTTCGTGAACTGACATTTATGTTGAAAAGTAAAGTTTACATCTTTCCAACCTGTAAGAGAGGAAAAGAAAACCTTCATCAGACACGCATTAGGACACCGAAGGACCAGGCAAAAGGGGAAAATCGATACGAAATCTCTAGAATATGAACACGACGAAATATGACATTATTATACATATAAAACTAAAAACCCACAAAACTATGAACAATGCCAACCCAACCAAATGAAAAAGGAAGGTGAATTCAAAAATTCTCCAATTGTTATTGCTTTATCTGGCTTTCGGCGTTGATTGCGTCGTGAAATATATATTTCATTTGGTTATTATATATGTTACTAAAATTGACGTTTCTATTTTTGGCACCTAGCGTGTCTGATGAAGTTTAATCCAGAAAGGCACTTTACACGCTGTTAAATTTTGTTGTTGAATATTTTTTAAAACTTGGGTAAGATGCAGATCGTAATTTTCTTGCATTTATTCCATATCCTTTTCCTTTAAATAAGTGTTTGAGTATACATATACATGGACCTTATGGTTTCCTATTTCGATTTGGTTGGATTTAAATATTTTTTACGGTTCTAATGCTACTGGTGAGAGGTTACTCCTTTAAAATGTATATAGAGCATATAAAAATTTACCATATTATCGAACATTGGTAAACTTGAATTTTGAAACACTATTAACCTCAGTGATTTTTTATATTTTCCAAATTGTGTAGATAAACATTTCTGTAACCTTCCAACTTTTTTCAGTTTGCCCTTTTGTTTTATGTTTCGATTTACATTTTACAATGGAATTTTGGAAATTTTCCTTATTGTATTTTACTTTGTGCTATATTGACAATAATTGGTCAATGAATAATAATCCTATCGTCAGTGAGCAGATCCACCAATTATATCCCGGCGAACTAGAAAGAGACCACAAATTCTAAAAAGAAGTCTGCTTCATAGCTAGATTTTTTCCTTGAAATAGACTAAGAGGGTTTACTTTTTTCTAAGATTGACGACAAACTTTCGTTACTATAACTTTTGTAAACTTTCCGTATTTAATTGACAACATTTCTGTTTCTCGTGGTTTATGTGTCGCAGTTGATTCGGTTGTCTCGTGCAAATCCAACTATCTTGACTTTCTGAAAAGAGCATCGCTGTTGTCGTATAATTACTTCAACAAGGAAACGTCCAATCAAGGTTGAAATCATATATGGGCTCCATCATGTATTGGTTTATCCATATGGTATCAGTGAAACCCAACTAGTTGTCGAACTGGTACCAGTAATTCCACAATAGGTTGACCTCTTCGCGGACTGAAGCTAACCCAAATTAACGTTAAAAGGTTTCACGAGGTTGTTGCGCTTGAGACGGGGGATGGTTAGCCGTTTGTGGCACCTTACCCTACTCCCGTTTTGTTAAGGAGTTCATGACTTTTTTTGTTTAAAAGAAAGAATATGGAATATATTTAAGAACGACACGATCAAGATCTTACATGGGTTAAAAAACAAATTTTCAAGGGACAAATTTAAGTGCTTGCAAAGCGCCCCTCCGGATTTTCTTTCATCAGACACGCTTGGGGCCAAAAATGAGAAGATCAGTAACACTTTTTCGCTTTTTTTTCTTATAGTTTGTTTCAAGTTTATCTTGTCTCTTCAGATTATCACTTTTGATCTCTTGCATGGGTATTCTACATTAGGCGTGGATTTATTTTATGGTGAGCAAGTAACATTAACAGCAACGTTAACTCTGGTTTTTTACGTATCGATATGAATTTAATCTATCATGAATGAAATACCGTAATTTAATGTGAAAATTTATTTATTGTGACTTTTTTTTATAGAAGTATACTTTATTTATTGTGACTTTTTTTTTTATAGAAGTTTACTTTTCCATACCTTTGCCTATAGACCTGCTTTCTACATTAATGGTGTAAATTTAATAAAAAATACCAGTCGTCCTGTGTGTTTATTTATTTCTGTTTCCTTCTAAGCAGAACTTTGATTTCAGGGGACAATATGAACAAAACATGTCTGTGGAATAATGAAGATATAAAAGTAGGAAACTCAAAGATTATTATTATTGAAAAAGACAATGGACCGAACATGTCTTTACTTCTTAGCAATACTTTAAATAGAGAAAGTGGTCTAATATAATGTACCATATTCTCAATAATTCAAAGAAGGAGCTTTTAAATATTAAAGGATATGGACAAACAAATTTGATAAAGAGTATGACTGGAAAAAGATACACACAATAGTTTTTAAAACCACTAGAAGTTCCAAATTACAATGGTTCCAATTTAGGATAATTCTTAGAATATTAGCCACAAATTCATTCTTGAAGAAAATTGAATTAAAAGACAATGACAAATGTACTTTTTGTATGGAATCTGTGGAAACAATAGAACATATATTTTGGTCATGTCCAAAAACAGCCGAGATGTGGGAAGACCTTAATTTATGGATATATGAGAAAATTCATATCGAACTTCCAATAAATTTTGATTTGGTGATTTTTGGGTTTTTACATAAATCTGATATGAATCTAGTTAGAAACATGATCATACTGGTGTCAAAAATTTACATTTATAAAACTAAATTAGACAGTGGAGTTCTAAATATAACAGCATTGAAGAACTATTTAAGGGAAAATGTTTACATAGAAAAACAAATATACTGTAATAATAAAACTTTAGAAAAATCCCAAACCTGCTGGGACCCCTGGACACCCCTATTATCCTGAGAGCACTGTCTTTTTTACCTTATTAATTATACCTATTTAAACTTGAATTAATTTAAGAAATAATTCTTGGGAGCCATACTTTATTGTAGTTTTAACATGGGTTGTCATTATATTCGTGAATATTTTGCCCCGAGCGGTAGCGAGGGGTAAAATATCACGAATATA
>JAULBM010320297.1:0-23680 GCA_032357055.1 Geukensia granosissima | reverse complement strand
GAGATAAATTGCAAATCTATAGGTTTCCACAAGGCCATTAACAAGCGTGGAATACCATTCCTTGCGTGAAGCTCTTTATCTGCTCAAATAAAAAACATTATAACAAAACGTATATCCGTATGTGGTAGGATATTATTTATTTTAAGGCAAATACTGTCATTCTTAGAAAGACATCAACCATAACAAAAGACCTTCTATCAAAAACAGTGCACTATCAAGACAATACAGGAACATTTAATATACTGTTAAAGTTACTAGTTAATATATTGTAAAACTACATAAAAATTTGATATATTGCAAAGATTAAATAAACAACAACGTGTTTTGGGATAAATACATAAAACACGCGAAAGAGTTTCCCTAGTTATTTCCGAAGTGAATTCTGGTATATAAAGATGGTACAATTTAGTGAAATTTTTCGGAAGCCTGTTTTATGGATGTAAAATGTTACCTGTATGCCACGTTCATTGAAATCAAATCTTTAAGTGCAAACACGAGAGAATTAGTCCAGATATCAAGTGTTAAGGCCATAGGAAATTTGTTAAAAAAACAAACGTCACTTTTACCATATTTTTTTTCAGAATCAATTCCAGGATCACCATCGGAGAATAATTGCACAAAAGGAAAGAAAGCAGGTAAAAATCATGGAGATCTTTTTTCATATGTCAACGGAGGAAAATCGAGAGGTCCCCACAAGGAGTTAAAGAAGAGTATAATCCCAATCCTAGGGACCAGCTCAAGATCACCTAAAACACATAATCCTATACAAGTAAAATTATGCAATTCTTGTCTCTAAGTTATACATGTGAATACAGAAACAACTTGAAAAGCAAAGACTAACAAATGACCTTAACTTTAAACAAATCCCTTTCCAGCATTAAGGTCAAAGGCTAAGCCAAATTGAACGGAGGACGCGAAAGAAAACTAAAGTTCCAGGCAAAATGGGACAGTCATCAGACACGGCAATCTCAAAAACACGAACAAAGCGGAACACAACACTTATACATGTACACAAACCTGCTGATGTGGTAACCTTGATAACGCAAGAATCTAGTTTTAACAGCTACATTTCTATTTCCCTTTGCTGAATATTTCAGTCAAATAGAACCTTAAATAAACAGCGCCTGTATTTAGCATAGTTAATTTTACATCTTCTTTTTGGTGACCTATAAAAGCAGGTTTGACTGTATATAAAAGACATGCTACTGAAAGCATGCTCAGAATAAAATTTCAGAGGTAAAAGCATCAAGTTTTTCAAAAAATATGTAATCAGAATCAGTATGTCCGAAGATCTTTAACAGCCACGTCAAATGGGTATTCTTTTTGAAGAAGTTTATAAAAAAAGACCAGTAAATTTCTATAGGTATTTAGGTTTTATTTGTAAAATTATCGTAGGATGTGTGAAATTCCGTTTCGTACCAAAACTACATTTGTAGCCACTTTTGCACTGAATCCTTGTTTTGTGAAATTTTAAAGAACACTATGTCATTTAACCTTTGCTGCAAAAGAGTACTAGTAAAATGAAGGTTACGATAGTTCAAGTCAGAATATTTATTGCAAACACGATAAACAAGTTGTGAAATGCATCCATCATTGGTAGGGTCTAAGGCCTATATTCGACCGAAAAGGGAAATTTTATTATAGGAAAGGAAAAACGTTCTTTTATCATATTTTTGTTAAAATTCTGCATTGTTTTAAGCTAAGCCATAATCCAGATATCTATTGATCAACTTAATCCTGTTTTGAAGGTTTATTTGTATTTGTATTACTGTCATTCGCTGTGATTTATAACAATAAAAATGCAAAATCAGCAAGCAGGGGAGCGCATTTGCTACCCATAAATATACCAGCTAACTACTGATAAATGGTGTCGACTAATCGTACATAGATTAGGTTGATTGTCGTGTTTCATGAATATTTCATATTTTGTATTTTTGGGGCCTTTTGCAGCCTCTGTTATGGTGTGGACTCCAGTTTAACATTTAAAACCGTAATTGGACCTATTTTGGACAAAGAAGTTTAACTTTGACTGCCATTTGGTGGATGGCTGTCTCAGGGACAATTATGCCACATCTTCTATGTTTAAAGATATCATAAAACCGAATTTAAACATAGTAGATGTATCCGTTTTATTTATTTAGCACATTGTTTATCGCAAAAAACGGATTGAGTTTATCTATAACATGTACAAGCAGCCGTTTTTTTAATCACCAGTAAATGAGATAAGAAATAAATATTTTCCGTTAAAATTGTATGATGTAAAGTAGTTTAAAGAGAAGAGAAGTTGTTACTATTGATAATGGTATAAGGAAAATTAACATTATAAACATTATTAATTTTGTCTAAAACATCCACTGATTATTACACACCAAAAACAGTTGTTTGAGGACTTTTCATGGCTTTTATAACAGAAATTCATAATTTGACTTTCTATGGAAGTTAAAGCACAAATAAATAGAACCGAAATTTGACTTGTAGATTAGAAATGGATATGGTGTAAATATTCATGACACAAAAATCTCATATATACAAGTTAATTCCAAGCAAAGGAGCAACGCTTTGATTGCTTTTCTTCATCTAAGAGTCCCAGCGAGACATTCAACACTGAGTAAAAACTCGCACCTCACAGTAAGTTAAAGACGGCCTCTAGCAGCGGTTTGGGCGGAATTCTTTGCTAGTTGTCGACGACACTACATCTGTGTGCTGAAGCACACGAATACAGGGTAAGGACATTGAATTTAATATCTATGAACCCAGACATATTTGGAGTTGTAGGAAGTTCATAATGCATGGTCATAGCCATTTTGCGTAATTTTTCTAAAATTTTGCGCTTTATCTATTCAAAAACATTGTTGCGTTTATAGGCTTCATTTAACGTATGTTTTTTTTCTGGATTAAATTTTATAGTAAATTTCAAATCTAGGTTATTTGAATCCAGAAATATCGTTCAAATATCTTAAAGTACTTCTATAATTAATATCTATTTCACAAATAAGAACGGACATCTTTCCACTGTCACAACTTTTAGTCCTTTTCCATAGTTATTTTTAACACTGGTTTTGACTAACCCAACTGTGGCTATGAAATACGATTGTCATGGTAGTGATTTGTGTACTATGTTTGTCGATAGTTGATGATTACAACTAGTATATAAAATTACAGTAAGGGAAAGATATATATATAGCCATGTCCTATTTATGACCTAGAAAGTCTGTCCTTCTTGGTAATATTGTCCTTTTCAATTTCGTATTTTTTGCAGAACATGTTATGAATGTTGACTTGAATCTCTTTTATCAGCACTCTTAGTGATCCAATGCTGACAAAATAAATGCAGACTATGTATGAGGCGGCAAATTCCAATATTCTTTAAATTGTCTCTTTTCAAAACGTACATACACACACGAAGACCAGTCACTACGTAACCTGATGTGCACATAAATGGATCTTCGATGACCACTACCGGTCCAAGGTTCATTTATTTTAGGATCGCTAGCAGTCATGCGATCACGTATTCTCAATAATTACACAAGTGGTCATTATATCCACTAAAAATACCATTATAGTTTCCAAGACTGCTACAGTGAATAAAAATACATTAAACTTGCTGAGATATTGTTCGCCGATAACAACTGAAAGTCGCATACGATGTATATTACATTCAACGCACATTTTCTGTAAATATTGACTATTTAAAATATTATTCATTAATAGAATATTTTATCGGTTTTTGCCGTTAAACATCAACATTTACTTTTGACTTTAAAACTTATGTTTGGTATTCAAATTCATTATTTATATTATTTCGTCACTAACCATTCTTGAAATATTTGGCAAATAAATATTGTAATTTTTTACTATAAAAAACAAGTTTTGAAGTTAAGGATATAATTTTCTTTCTGAACCCAAAAAACAAATTCAAGTAGTATGGTTATGATAGTTCTGCCCACTGCATAAAGGAAATAATTCGTCAAAATTGCCAAAAATGAATACATGGCATGATTTAAAAAGGATCGAGTCTATGGTTGAAAGGACTTGAAAAAGCTATAAAGGAAATGCTAAATATGATATATTTCACAATGGCAAGCATTGTCGAAAACGATAAAACAACCCTGAGGTGGATAAGGACAAACACGTCCGGGTACTCGACGTCAATATTGTCAGGAAGTGAGGAAAAGGCTTGCGGTTCAACGAGAGGTCTAGAGGAAAGAACAAACCGAAGAGATCTTAAAATGAAGAGAAATTCCGTACGAAATGTTTAAGATCACAGAGTTCCGGAAAGCTGTAGGAAAATGGAGTCAAATCCTGTGGTTTATAGAAGTGAGAAAAACCTGCAAGGGGACCATGATTTGCATCTCGGGCTAGATGTGACCCTGCTAATTGATTGTTTCAGTCATCTCAGGAAGGTGAGCCAGGAAACTTTCGGGCCACCTTTCACGCTGCTGGGATATGCATACGATGTGATTCTGAAAAAGACGAATGTTAAGCTGGAGTTTATCAGTAATATCGATTTGCTGTAGGTGGAATCCACGTTGTTGTCACAATCGCTTACCATCAATATACCAAACAAACAATCCGTACCTGCAACCCTACGACGAATTCAAACCGACCAATTATTCCATGTATCTCGACGCCTACAATCTCTACGGGTGTGCGATCAGCAAGCTCATGCCCACAGACTATAAAGATTGCCTGTTCAACCACGTTGAGATTTCGAAAAAGAAGAGACCCTTCAGCTATAAGCTTTATCGGATATGCACCATCAAGGGTCGCAATATGGCACTTAGGATGATACGCGACACGTCCTGGAGGATGGTATCAGCACCCTGGTCCTTTGGCATTACCAGATACCTTAATAAATGAGCAAAGTAAGAGTGCACGGCCTGACCATCCCCAACAAGCCCTTGTCGAACAGAAAACTGGCAAGAGCCGTCGCGACCCTTGGGGAGGGTGTTCATGCAAAATTCCCCCATCACCCTCCCCGCGCCGCATCGAATGTGGAATTTTAATCACGACAATCACAATGGCCCAGGAACTCACTGGACGTGTTGTCATAAGTGCAGAGGAAGTCTACTTCTAATCATTTGGACCACCGCCCCCGTCGAGATGGTTGACTATCTGAAAACCTCATGTCAGGACTGGGTAACTTTTTCGGGCGAACTATTGAACGTCCGTAGGCTTTGGCCTCAAGCTCCTTTTGAGTGGCTGCGATGGGCAGTCATCTTGGTGGAACAATGTTTGGTGGAATTGAACTGGTGAACCAACTCGGTCAAAACAAGTAGGTAGGTGAGAATGGAGTTTGCTGAGAAATACTTAAACATGTTTTCCTTCATGGTACGGTACCAGTGTTCACCACTATGGATTTTCTTCGTTTTTTCGTCCTTGGGTTTGAAGAACTTGAGAAAACTTTCTCGGTCCAGCGTGGTGTGTTATCCTTCTCGAATGGCCTTTTCTTCTTGGTTATTCGAACCTTATCGCCCACACGGAATCGCGGTTGTTGCGTTGGTGGAGGATCTCCGTACAGGTTTCAGTAGTCTTTGGTTTAAAGCTCCTTTTGAATGGCTGCGATGGGGTTCATCTTGGTGGAACTATGTTTGGTGGAATTGTACTGGTGAAACACATCGGTCAAAACATGAAGATTGAAGCGGGTGGAGTTGGATCAGAAATACTTGAACATTTTTCCTTCATGGTATGGTTCCACCACACTTGAATTTTCTTCGTTTCTTCGTCTAAAGTGCTAGCAACCAGCCAATCTTTGGATAAATATCGATGATGCTCAGAATAAATTTGTATCCCTTGTTGTCTCGGGAGAAAGAACTCATGTCCACCAGATCGGCTGCCCAGGTTTTGTCCTCACCTTCCTACGATCACTGGCCTTCTCTTGAATTGATGCCGGAAGGGTCTGTTTAATTCCTCGACTAATTGATCTGACCAACGAACTCTTTTTTACGCCTAGTCAAAATTTGGTGTTTATCAAGGATTTAACGGGGTTTCGGTCGACTCGTTCACGCATGGTGGGGATGGAATCGAGAAAGACTGGTATGGCTTTGTTGCAGATGGAATTTCGGGCAGCCGTGTCCGTATGCTTACCATAACACAGATGATAGGCTGCCTGTGAATGGGTTTCGACCAAGCATTTTGAGGTTCCGTCGGGAAGTAGGCGTTGGTGTAGTTTGGTGCCAGACAAGTGAAGTTAGGCCCGGCAGATGCATCTCGACTGGTAAACCATTGATGAGTTTGTTCATGAGACATGTCCCGGTAGTACTCATAAACTACGATTTCCCAGCGCCACACACGGCTAAGAGTCCAGCCGCCGCCGTCGACCGTTGACAACCGTAACCTCGTATTGACTCACAGTCTCTTTGTTCTGCTTGAAGCGAAAACAAACATTGTATATTTATTTAAATAAATGGACGTCGATGACATTTCTTACAACGAAAACATAGCATCTAGGTGCAAATATTACCTTGACTACGATCGGCTGTAATTTTTCGGAAAAAAGCTTTACGAATCCATTTACCAACTCACGTAGCGCGTGCTAGGTAAGTTATTTTCGACGGAGGAAATTTGCGAACTTATCTCCATCAAAGAAAAGTGTTCTAACTCGAAGATCGATTTTGTCCACAAGCTCTCCGACCAAATGGTATCGAAACCTTCCTCTTTGAGCAAGGAAACGATATGCCAGATCCGCGATGACTCAATCGCATCCGCAAATAAACTGGTTGTATTCGAATATTCGATGCTGAGCAAGCAAAACCAGCGCTACCTTCGCGGTCGCCACAATAATGTTGACTTTGTCAAAACTACTTCAAACTGCCTCGACAATCGTCCGTGAGAATGCCTCTTCTTCGACAATATCCGACGCGATCACTGTAACGATCTTTCTAAGGAACAATTTGAAATTTTTTGTAAACATTGCTGGTCACAACCCTACGGAATTATAACCATCGATCGAGTCCAAAGTCGGCTTAAAAATACTGATGTTAATTAGATGAGTTTTATGATGTACAGGATAAAGAATGGGAATATTTCGAAGATTTCTTTCTGGCACTGGAGTATGAAGAATATCAGGACAAAAAAGAATCCCAGCCCAACCCTACAAATGCAAGTTCGAGTGGGATCCTGTCGATATGAGAAGTAATTGTAGGAAGTGTGGGCGCGTGATTCTTCGCAAGATCTATCATGGAGGTAATTTCGACGAATGGAACTCCGGCCGTCAGTATTGACCTGTAGAGCACTCCCCGAAACCTATATGCGCCAATACAATCTGTGGCCACCAGTGCACACACCCATACCATGCTGGTGACGAATAATGTCTCAGGCATTTAAATTTCGAAGAAAGGGACCCGTATAAGCTGCTTGATACACGTATGTACAATCTAACGCTTAGGGATGTTCGATCAAACCCCAAGGGCGTTAGATGAAACGCTTGTGGGTGTTCGATCAAACGTTTAGGGGTGTTTGACAGCCTTCAATCGCATAAATAAATGACGTTCATCAACATCACTGATCATAAGCAGCGCGAAGTACTTGTTAATGTATTGCATGAAACATGCACAGCATTCAACCTAGCAACTTACAGCATCGCCTCGACAAGATCGGACTCAGTCCTCATCTCTCCAAGGTGCTCAAACCAGTGGTGATGATATTTTCGTGGATTGAGTGCACTACGAAGGCAACCCGAACTATGGAAACCCATGGTCAAAAGCGACCCGGAACGTTTAAATCCGAGTACGAACCTCAGGCTGGCGCCAACCTGAATAATCCAGAAGATCTGAATCATTATCAAGACCTTAGACTTGTTACCTTTTCCCGCCAAAAGATAACTTTGTTGAAGGGCGACTGTAAAAAAACGGTGATGCTTATCCAGATAAAGTTACCCTCGTTTACAATGGAATCATGTATCGCTTCACGACCATCAGTTCCCAAACCTCTAGGTTCCACTGGCGTTACTGGAGAAACCGAGATATATCGGTATTATCCTAGCCTTCAAGACCGGTAAAAGTGACGATCAGACCAGCAATTCAGCCGTGTTCGACCACAATCTACATCACCCTTAACGCAGAACGCTATCCTGCAGTAGATTTAAATGCCATCACACAAATACTGATATGAAGATTACTCAAACATCCAAGAATCTGGTGTGTTAACCGGTGACCCTGAAAGCCATCAATCACATGTGCACTTATCTCACCGATCAGGATGGTACTCCATCGATCTCCGCGGCGAACACCTCACCATTCGTTTTTATCTGCGCAAAGTATTAATAAATGGTTTATAAAGTATACGCTTTGAACCTGACGAAAGGTCAGGCTGATAAACTTTTACAGATTACAGAAACGTTGTTCATTTATCATCCGTTTGACCCACTCAAACCTGACAGGAGATCGTAAGATGTAAATCTCCCGACAAGTTCAAAAGATCACTAAGCAGTTGCAGCAAGGAACTGGTGGTATGAATCTGGAGATGAGTGTCGACCAGTTGAAGGAAAATATGAAAAAAGATAATCGTTTTCTCCCCAATTCTTGCTGGCCTGGTATCTACTACGCTGCCAATATAAGCTTAAACCATGTTGCCCGCTTTAGGTGTTGACAAATTGAGCGGTATGGGAAGTGCAGCAATTAACAAGACTATTGGTACTGGATTGTCCTTAAAAATGATTGGACAGGTCTGTTATGCCAACATTTGCAGCAAGGGATTGTATCTTAAACCTGCCAAGTTCCTTCCCGACTTATGGGGATGGGTTGTATTTTAAACAAGGTAACCAATTTTCAGTGGATCTGGCTTCATTCTGGGTCCAAATAGTAGGTTTAAGAACGTTCCCATCATCAGTATATTCCTTTAAATAAATGAATGATTAAGTAGATAACTATAATTGTAGACAGATGAGGGCCGAACTTATGGAAGATCTAAAAATATGATTGCAAATCGAAAATCAACAACCGGCAGAACACAGTAGGATCTATCGCATTAAGCGCGTGATGCATTTGCAGTTTGGTGTTTATAACGGGCACTATGGGTTCGACATGCATCTGAGCGGGTGCTGTGGCTTCCATTCTTTTAGTGTCCCTAGCCTTTCTTAGTGTCAGCGCAACTATGCTATTCTTAATAATAAAAAACGCATTGCCAAGAAAAAGAAACACCAAGAAAGTATCCGCCGACAAATCACAGGTTGAATGTGAAGTGAAAAACACCGTGACAAACGATGATGTGATCGATGACACTGAATAATCTATGCTAATCAGTATGAAGAACTACTACAAAGAAAAGAATCCAATGTGTCGACCTACATTCACTTTCAGTGAGGATCTCAACATACCCTGCCCAACATGATCTTTCTCTCCCTCCTGTCGCAGCAGAAATTTCTGGTCCAACTTTTTACACCTAGACCGGACATTTTTTATAACCTCACACCTGGACAACCCATACGAGAAGTATTCCTGTCTGTTTTTGCCTTCCACCAAGGCAACCATCCGATTAATATAACATTTTCAATGAGGTTTCTCCTATTGGAAAGGTTGCAATTTTTCTGTTGCATTCTACCAACCCACCTCGGAATAGAAGTAGTAGTGTCCACTTTTCTTCCCCTGCTTCATTCCTCGGTTGTCCAACCATAGTGGTAGTTGCTTTCTCCTCAATATTGTTACCACTATCCGTTTTGCCTTTTCGCACGCCGACAACTTTAGCTTTTTCCCATTCCTCTCCAACGTCAGGATTTGAGTCGTTCCTCATTTTTCTATATTTCCGGGACCACTATGATTTTGAACACTTCATCCGGAAGATCTCTTCATTTCAAGTTTATCGGTTTGTTTTTCCTCTTGCCTCTCTTTTACCTGCAAACATTTTCCTCACTTCCTCGTAACTATTGACGAATGCTTGCCGTCATGATATATATCTTTCCCTTACTTATTATTGCCTTTGTAGTATTTTCAGTGACTTTCAACCCCTCATATGTTATGACTTTTAAAGGCTCATGTTATATCGCGACTGTTTAGACCTTAATAGATAAGTTTGATATTGAAATTCATGATTTATGTTATATCGTTATAAACTATCATTGACATATTTTGCAAAAATACAGTGAATATCATTACAAAAGATTTTTTGCTGTTTAGCTTATAAAATTATACTTCTGAATTCAAAAGATATGTTCACCATCCTAATTCATGTTTTATATTATATTTCGCCTGTCAATGGCAAAGCTGTAATATTAATTTTTACGGTAAAGGAATTTTGCTGTTGTGCATAAAAAATTGTACTTTTGAACTCAATGGTTAAGGTTGGCATTAAATTCGTGATTTATATATATCGTAATAAACAGTTATGAAATATTTTGTAAAAATACAGTGAACATCTCTACGACAAATAAATTTTTGCTGATAAGCATAAAAATTTTGTACTTCTGAATCCAAAAGGTACGAACACAATCCCCATTCAAGGTTTGTATTTGATATTTCTGGCAATTACATAGTAAATATCTTTGCGACAATCGAATTTGTATTGTTTTGCATGAAAAATTTGTACTTTTGACCTACAAAGTTAAGTTTGATATTCAATTTGATATTCAAATTTATTACTTATATTACATCATAACTTACAGGCATTGCGATTTTGACAAAAATATAGATATAATCTTTACGACAATGGAATTGTTGCTGTTACATGTAAGCATATAAAATTTGTACTTCTGTATTCAAAAATAAGAACACAACCCAAATTTAAGGTTTATATTATATCACAACTGTTCATTTTTAATTTATTTGGAATTATTTTCATACATGCAATAAAAGAACTTTTGATGTTTTGCATAAAATTGCTGTACCATGACCTTAAAAATTAATTTTGACATTCAAATTCATGATTTATGTGATATCGTAACAAACCATTATTGAATTTTTTGGGCAAAAATAGGGAAAATCTTTACGACAATAGAAGTTTTGCTGTAAAGCATTAAAAGATAAAATTGTATTTATGAATTCAAAAGATAAGTAAACAATACAAATTCAGGGTTTATATTATTCTGCAACGGAGCATCATCAAAGAACATAGCTAACATGTAGCATAAATCTTTGCGACAAAGGAATGTTTGCTTTACATAGAAACTTTGAAGTCTTGAACTTACAAATTCATTTTTAGTATTCAAACTGATTAGAATTATATTATATTTCAACTAATCAATATTGCAGGTTTTGCAAAATAAAGTGTAAATCAGCGAACTGAAACTTTACTTCTGATTTCATTGAAAAATGACACAATCCTTTACTTATATATACAAAATATATTTCTTATTCAACCTCGACATTCAGCATAATTTACAATTGTTACGTTTAAAACTTTTAAAACATAATAGCCATTAATATTCTCTAATTGTAAACCGTATAACTCTGTTTTCCTTTTCATCCCAAAAGTTGCGTGTTTGACGGCTATCAGTAAAAATAAGTTAAGATCAACTCTTGTGCGTATTTCTCTTATATTATTCTAAAGATCAAAGTTAATAAGATGGACCCGTACATAGTACATTCAAAATTTCAATGTTAATGTATTATATATCGGTTCCAAATTTGTATACAGGGTCTTGACATTCTAGTTTAGAAAAGTTATTCATTTGTTCTTAGGTGATAAGATAATTGCTAATTTATATTTCAATAGCTATCGACGCGCGAAAATCGCTGGATGTTATACTTGTCGTAGTTTTTTAATAACTTAATCCCGGCGAAAATAGCGTGACTTCGTGCATTAGTCGCGCGATGTTTACGCGACAGTCTCAAGATGTCTTTCAATGGAGATCGACAAATTATTTACGGCTGTCCGCTTCTGCTATCAAAATTTTCAAATTTTTAAAATTGTATGTTTGATGCTTTTACATGTGTCTTATAACATATCACATTTAAAATATACAGAATAGACAAAGTAAAATAGACAGACAATAATATTTATGATATTAAATTGATAAAAATATGAGGAGTTCGAAACTTAATGAAAATGGCCGAACATAAGTAGCGAAGATACAAAAACATTTTTGAGTAGTATATTAACGGGTTTAGATAAATTGTACTATGGCATAATATATCTCTAGTCGTTTAAAGAATGCACCTTAATTTAATATTTCATAAACTGATTTTTTTTTACAATAGAGGAGTAAACTTTTGAGAATTATTTAATTATGCCTCAATTTTCAATTCAGTTTCAAATGATTTTTTTCAATCACTTTATTTGCATAATTATTTTTATTGTTGATCCTCATTTGTATTATCAATGAGTGTTTGGCAAGTTTTTCCGCCGATCGTATCAAATAAAAATGTTATCGATATCAGCGAGCATCGTGTTACGTTTTCACAAAGTACTTGTCGTTTACTAGTATAAAAATAGGAAATGTGGCAAGATTGTCCATGGCACAGCCATCCACCAAATGACAATCGAATTTAAACTTTAACAGATCCCACTATGGCTTCAATAATGAACAAAAGTCCATATCATAACGGAAGCTGTAAAAGCCCCGATATTAAAATGTGAAACTTTTAGTAAAGCACGAAAATCAACCCGATCTATTGAAAAAATGGCGAATAAATAAAAAACAAAATAAGAACAATAAACACTGGACTACAGTTTCCTGGCTTGGGACAGGCACATTTAGTATGTTGGAGGGTAAACGGCTGTTAGGCACTAAAACCTATCCCTTTCCTAGAAAACAACAGAGACAAACAAAACCTAGTTCTCCATATCTTTAGACTATTAGATTTTTTTTTCAAAAGTCATTTTTTGAGGTAGCAGGTATTGCGTATTAAAATGGTAGGCCGAAATTGGATTTTTTATCCTTCTAACTGATAATACAAAACTTTACAAACTTTACCCTTATTTTCGTTTTGTAGAAATGTAAATGTAACGATTAGCAAGTATTTATCAAATTTAATTATAACATATACTTTTTTTAATCTCTACCTTTAAAACAAACAGTCCAATTTTGTTTTACAAAATAAATCATTTTTTGCATATAGTCGGTTCTGATTCAAAAGATAATTCTGTTTGTAAAATAATGTCAAATAAAATTTCATAAGATAAATATTGACATAAAATAATAACGTTTTTTTTCTTTCAAAACGAATGAAGTTGGCAGTTATATCCGTTGGATGTCAACTTTCCGGTCATGATACATAAGAATTCTCATAGTAAAATCCAATGTCTCATTAGAACATCAGACACATAAAAAGGCATTTTCAGGTTTTCTGATAGTTAAACAACGATCAGCATTATTGGCATTAAAAAATCGTGATGTTACATTACCGGTTTTTTTAAATGGTAGATACTCAATCAATGCCTCCAAAATGACCTTCCGGTGTTTCTTAATAGCGAATGTGGCCGCATCTAGCTTGGAAAACCTCCCTTCAACGATTTGGAAAGTTACTAATAAGCCGCTTGTGGAATCAATGAAATTCCTGAACAAATGCGTCTGCAAATTCCTGCAGCATGTTTGGTTTGCTTTGACGATTATAACTTCTTCTCTAAAGAATGTCCCAAAGTGATTACGCCTTCCACTTTCGTCAATAAGGATGGAATTGTGTCATATTGCACCGGCAAAGGTCGAACAATTGGTGCAAGAATTTTATCCCTATGTCTTACATCCGTCAAAAAACCATTTCTTATGACGTAGAGGTCCGTACAGCGGTCATTACTTATACAACCATAAAACACGAGGGAGACTTCACCAAGATGGTTATGCTCGGCTACACAACAGCTTTTGAATCGTTCATTTATTTGTCTTCACAGACGCCGCCGACCGTCATTAAAGTCTTGGCAAAACCTAGACTCGTCCGTGAATAAAACCGGTCTCAAATTGCGCACGCGCCAGTTTGATCTATTGCAAACTGGAGGAGACGTTTGCAGTTATCTAAAGTTAAAAGTGTGCTTGCAGCATGTCTTCTTGCATGTAATTCTGAGGCATGGAGTCTGTTTCTAACTGGTTGGACGAAATGCCCACAATTCTCGCAGTCCTCACTTTTCTATAGAGAAACTGCAGATATCATACGGTTTCTTTTAGTCTTTTAGCAAGTAGGACGATTTGGTGGTCTTGATTGGCAGTTGTTTTTCTTGGACGGCTTTTTTGTCTTTGCTTTTCACTGTTTGTTTGTTGTAAACGTGCCAATTAACATGAAATCACGGAATGACTGACATTAAAACGTTCACCCATTTTACTATCTGACAGTCCGCTTTGGGCAAACCTATGGCTTTCTCTATAGTCAGATGTCGTCTAAATAGCATGAATAATCTTATTTTAAAACATTGCAAAATCAGGTTCCCCAAGAAGAAAAACTTGAACAACTGCCTGATGTAAACAACGAAAGGAGAACTCGATAGATTTAATTAATGATAAATGAGGTACCATTTGGGAGATAAAAAAGAACGAAAAATGAAAAAAAATGTTTTTAAATTTAAGAAATGTTTAGTGGTACTTTACTCTTTTGACGTCAAATTTAACGTTTTTCATAATCATTTATTCCATGAGTTTTTTAAGGTCTTCCTACAACGATGAGAGATCGGCGAATTATTTAAAGATGTTTGCTTCTGAAAACTTAAATTAGTCGTGCTCTGCAGTTTCAATTCAGTAGTAAATGACTTTATAATATCTTTAAGGGCATATTTGTTGATATTGTTGATCTAATTTGCTTAATCAGAGTTTTTCAGCTCATTTTAGCTAGGTCTGATTAAAATTACCTTATAAAGATGCATATTTGAAACGATTTAATTTCAGAGCATATAAAGCTCTTATAAACCAGATGAATATAAGAAAATAAAAAAAAATATCGCGGCTTTCGCTTTTACCGACTTTAGGCAAAGAAAGGGTATATTATATGTTATCTGACTGTCTAAGGGGGCACCAAACACCTAAGGGAAATAAGCATGTAAGATCATTTAAACGTTTTATTCAAGTGTCAAACTTAATGCATCTCAGTGATCAAAATGTTTGATGTTGAAATTGCTATATATCTATTGAAATAATTCCACAGAAATCTGTGGTTCTAATTTCTTGAAATTGTCATGTTTTCCTTCTTTCATCAAAGTAAATATCTTAACAAAATATATAAAAAAATGTGTGGAATTTATTTTCGTAATGGTGTTGGTAACCCCCTTAAAAGACAGATACAATATTTAGAAGGTGAACCAATGGTGAACCTTCTAAATATAGTACCTGTCTTTTCACAGAAAATATTCGCCAAAACTAAGTTAGATTACATTTATATCTGAAACTTGACTCTGACATTTTTTCACTATTTGGTGACAGCTACAAAAAGGTGAGTTTTCTAAAATAAATTCTAGTCATTTAACATGTTGAAAGAAATAAAAACTAAAAATACGCTGTTAATTCTAGTCACAAGATTAAACTTTGTCTAATCTATTTTTGTCACAAAAATCAACAATTTTCACATGAGAATAGGACAAGCAATAAGCTCCATTAATAGATTTCTTTATTACTTTCAAAATGAACAGCCAAAACACGAGAGACTCAGCTCATGAAAAGAATATTACAAAGAAATATATCAAATTAAATTCATATTTCAGTCTAATGGAACTTTTCATAATGTTGTTACGGACATAAATTTTAAATTGAAGCTGTTCTTATTTAAATTACGTTTGAGGGACTAGAGTTTTAATACTGGCAAATCTTAATTATATTTGGAGTTTTATATCGACTGTTAAGACATCAAAACGTTTCCCAATTTTCTTAAATTAGTTAAATTCTGAAATAACAAAGTACAAAATAACCAGTGTTAAATAAATATTGAGAATTTTGGTATGTAAAGGAGTACCCTCCTATCAGTAACATTAGAACCAGACATAGCAAAACATAATTATTTAGGCATCTGGTCAGCTCCGTTAGCAAGTTTTAACAACAATTAATGTTGTAGCTGCAAAATGAGTGACATGACCGTTTAATACCAACTACAAAAGTGGTCTTTATTTTCTGAATCTGGTAATACCCTCAAAATCAGTCTTAAATTGTTAGTTCGAGACATGAAACAAATTATCGCATATTTATATATACTTTTTGTAATATTCATATACAGAAATTGATTCAACTAAATTGATTTCTGGCCAAACACAATATACTTTAGACTTTTCCTTGTTGTTTTCATATCGATGCAAAAGTAAGATTTAGATATCTCGTTTGTTTAACTTATGTGAAGTCGCCAAAAGGAAACAAATATTGGTTTTTGCTGTTTCAAATTAGATTTTTTAACAAAAAAAAGGAGTTCAAAGATACCAAAGAGCACATTTAGGAGAATAACACGGGCTTACGTAATGGTATGGACTCATTGTTTCATTGTTGAAGGCCGTAATGGAACCTGTAGAAGTTTAAATTCAAATGTTATTTGGCTGCCTCATGGACAATCATACAACATCTCCTATTTTTATATGGTGTATGGTATTTGGTTTGAAATTTCTATTCGAATTTTTCTATGATGCTTATGCATGTGATCATGTAATAACAGTACGTTTTACTTGAGGATCTGATAGATTTTCATGAGCTGTTATAGAAATTGTAATTGTTCCAAGCCTATATAAATATAAACAAATCTTTACTTTATATTTTTATTGGGTAAATATATATAGTGTTATTCTATAGCTTAGCAAGACAATGGTTTTAAATAAAATATTTTATTACACTTTATTCCTAAATTTACCTAAAATCATCACATTTGTATTATTTTTCGCAAATCCTTCGCATTATCATGTTTCAAGAAAAATTGTATCTTATTCTCTTTCAAAGAATATGACATTTAATCGTCTACCCCTTTCCTCTATTAGGATATCCCGAAAGCCTTATAAAGTTTATTTAATTAAAATTAAATGAGTATCCATAACCTACGGAATATATTCGGAAATTTTTCCTTGCTTGTGGCCTGTTTCTTGTCCCTGGCTACTCTCGTAGGTCAAATATTTATACATCTGAGCACACCGCCCAACCATCTTTAGCAGGTGTTTTTCCTGTTGGCGGAGAAGGGTAGAATACCTTCATATCTATCGATAACCAGTCAAAAATTATGTTATCGTGGCATATTAAGAGGGATTCGATGAGATATTTTAGAGACATTTAATTGGTCAATATGAAAGTGTAGTGCAGGAGAAAATCTTGAACAATCAAAGCTTATTCGTTCCATAAGGGCCATATTTGGCCCATTTTAAAGGCATCTTCGATGAATACAAATTTAAATGTTAAAGTGTTATTTAAGATAGCAATATTGTATATTTTTTTGTATAAAAATCGTTTTCCCGCACGTTCGCTTGTGTTGTTATGGACAACAGATGTTGACGTTTTTCTCGTATTTGGCAGTTGTGGGGACAGCTGTCACTATTTTGATTACACAAAAAACAGATCACATTTATTAACCACAAAGATATTGAAACTAGATGCAAAGATTGAAGGAGCAAATCACATAGTGCTATATTTTTCTTGTTTATTTATCTGTTGTATATTAAAACTTTAAAAAATGAGATTTATAGACGACTTCTGTGTTTAAATCTAAGATCTAAGAACACACTGCACTACAAGATGAACATTTATGCACCACCAAGGTTATTTTCATATCTTAGTGAATATATTTTGTTGTTCTAATTGTTTTCATGTTTACCTTAATTTATGATCAATCCACCTATGTTACCGAAGTAATATTCATATTCTCATAAATCTGTTTATGTTAAAAAATGATTTGTGACTTTCGGGCGCGCGCAGTTTTGAGATAATTAACCAAAACCTATCCAGTAGTTCTTAAATAAAAGAAAATTAAAGGTAATAAATAATGATAATCAGTTTTTAACGAGTAAAAAAGACCAGATTCTGTAATTGTAGCTTCGATTGTGGAATGACTGCGACATGATTGCGGAATGACTGTATTTATAGGACTTTTTATGTTTTTTGTTTTGCACGTACAAGGTACTTTTTTCCTTGTATATCTTATTTTTTTGTCTAAAATGAACAGAAACAATTGAAATATTAAAAAATAATTCATATTATCATGACTGCTTATCTCATTTTGAATATTTTAGTGACGCCATATAAAGACTTGTTGTTAACAGAGGTTTGACCATTTCTTTTTTGTAGTTTTTTCATACGGTTGACACTAGATTCATAGGTTATATTTTCTTATTATGATTGAGTACTAATTTTTTTCATATAAAACATACCAACCTCATACTGTTTAGGTACCGGCAGTGGAATATCAATCTTCCTGAAAAAAGTTAATTCCGATGTCTTACTTTGTAAGAGAACACACCGCTTGTTCTAATAAATACAGTGAATGTGGTATTCTCAAAATGCTGGATTTTCGGTTTGACATTATGTTTGTGGAATTTGGTGGGAATTCCAATGAGCCAAACTGTGCACCCCTACAAGCCAACTTCTGTTAATACTCGTATGAAGCAGAATCCAGTCAGGGACACCTGTGAAATAACAAAAGGAAATTGACCAGATCGTTTTATTTACTTTTTCCTATATCGATGATATTTTATCATTTAAAAATATTACATTCAGTGAGAGTCCAGTGTAGAATAAATATGCGAGAGATCAAAAGTGTATAGTTCAAAGAGACAAGACAAATTTGAAACAAACTGAAAGATAAAAAGAATTAGTGTACAATAACTAGTTGACGTACACTTATACCATATGGATCAACCAATTCATGATGGCGACCATTGAATTTTAGGATGGACGATTTCAACCCTGACAGGATCGATCCTTGTTGTAGTAATTTATTCGATAACAGCATTGTTCTCGTCCGAAAATCCCGTACGCAGGGGAAGCAGGATGATTACCACATAAATATGGGAAGTTTACATTGGGAAAGTTGAAGTAATTCCGTTTGTCATAAATCTAAGAAAGAAGTTTTTCCACTTTAAAATCTCGAACAAATATATCTCAGCGAACTAAAAATTAAGGAGACCACAGACTCGGCAAAATGTGCTTCATACCTAGAATTATTCCCCTTAAAATTGACCAAGAGAGAACGTTTCGATCATAAACTATCAATATTAATTTGGTATTATTCCTGCTTCCCCTGCCTTTGGGATTTATTGTGTATTAGTGTTTAGACCAAAATGTCAGTAATCGATTTATTCTGCATACTTAAAACGTTTTTCTCTTAATTCGAAAAATAAAACGATGAAAATACAACAAAAATAAGTTCTTTTCTTTTTTTCTAGACAGAACATTCGTTTTAAAAAGATTGCAGCACCAAGATTCGAAAACAATCAAAGACATATGAAAAAACAATGCAAAATATTTTTAGTAATTATTTAACTGAATCTTTGTAAAAAGATAAATCTACATTTACTTCTTATTTTTGCTTATTTTTTTTCAGGAAAATTACTGATGGTTATTCTTGGTGTTGTTGTCCTTTCCATTCTGTTTTCACTAATGGTGGTGAACTGGAGTAAACTCATATATAAGACGCGATATTCTAAACTGATGGTGTTGATAATACTGATAATAACAAATGTTTCAGGATTGATAAGTTTGATCTTACTTGGAATTATACGCTGCTTTGGACAAAATGGCAGGACCGAAACTAGTAGTGGGAAAAGTACATTCTATAGGATGAAATTGTTTTCATTGTATTTGTTTGGATTTGGTTTTTTATTTCATTGTGGACTTAATGCTTGGAAACACAGTTGTGAACAAGACAAGTTGGTTGATAACATTGGTCTAACATACAACGTAATAGCAATCTTGTATATTTTTGGCCTTTTAATATTTTTTTCAAATAGCCAAGACGCAACTGATGCCAAAACATGCGGCGAAAAATTTTTATCTTTGATAATTTTGGTATCAAACGTATGCATTTGGCTAGATACACTATTCTCAGAATCAAATCAACTGTTTGATGGAAAAGAAGGTACAAACAATAATTTGACGACGCATGCCCCATTTAACATGTTTAATACGACGTCTAATAAGTGCATAAATTCAACCTTAAGAGCAGATGAAGCACTTAAGAAAACAGATATATTTTTTTCACCAGCCATGATTGAATTTTCCTTAATGGCGATTGATCTTTTATTTGCAAAAGAGGAAAATCCTACTCAAGAAAATGTAAACGGACATAAGGAAGATCATTATCTTCAAGCAAAAAAACTTGTTTTTAAGTTTGTAAAACTCTTTTTTTCCTGTATATGTTTTGCGTTTTTTGCGTTTGTTTTTTCTGTTATTTTGACAACACCCAATGATGACGATTTTATAGTGTACGTAATTTTTCAGATTATCTTAAAATCTCTCATATTTATTTTGATCATTGCCTGTATCTCACGTATTGCTCCAATATGGACGCTCACTTACCATTTTAATGTAGAGGCATTTGTGATGATCTTCTCGTGTTTCGGTAATATTGTCTATCAAATGTTTTATATTTTTGCCTTCTGGTCTAGTAAATGGGAAGCCTCCGAAGGCAAGATAACCACATCATTTCAACGTGGTCTTCGTTTGTCTTTGTCTGAAAATATACTCAGTATACTTATAGCTGGCCTTCAAACTTACTTTATACTTGGAATGCATTCACCTGAAAAGAAAACTACAGAATCATGCGTCAGTTATATTTTTGAAAAAATTGAAGAAACCCTAAACAAAAAACTAGAAAGTTTGCATCAATCCGTTTGCCCAAATTGTCTTAAAAACTGTAAAATTTTTAAAGAGTTCTTTTGTGGCTTCAGCGAGAACACAGTTTATTGTCTTTGCTTCCTTTTGAGCATGATCAATTTAACACTATGGTTAAATGATAGCATTGGAGAAGAACAGCTTGAAATTTTCAGCATTAACCTTAACCAGGCATATAGTAAAGCTGTTTGGAATGTTCTAATTAAGTTGATTCTTCCTCTAACTATATTTTTCCGATTCAACACAGCCTTAGAATTTATGAAATTATACTTAGAGCGCTGTCAATATCATGTGTCAGAGAACAAATCTGTGAATGTAATATAATGGGGACAAGATTCCATACAATCTTATTTAAAGTTCCACAGAATCTAAGCCATTTAACACCATCCCATTTAAGGTCTTTCTGTTACAAAATTGGCAAATCTGGTATATTTTAGACGAAATGTCATATGCATTATAAACGCCTACCATCAAAAAGAGATAAGATTGATGCAATCTTCAAACTTAAAGATCACTCTGATGAGACATTGAATGGAATGGTACTGATAAAAGTATCATCATTAAGTTTGCTCTAAATTATTTATTGAGCAGAATTACTTATGTATATAAATGTTTATGTTAGAATTATAAGTGTATGGCATTGCATTATTCAAATTAATTAACTATTCAACAATTGAAGGGCTGCTTGAAAAATGAAAAATTTTGAAATTTTAAGCCAAGACCTGGATTTTTTTCTTTACACCAAGGCAGTTTGCAAATGGGATTATTTGCTTACCTCAAACTAAAGC
The DNA here is from genome assembly GCA_032357055.1 of Geukensia granosissima. Classification (NCBI taxonomy): domain Eukaryota; kingdom Metazoa; phylum Mollusca; class Bivalvia; order Mytilida; family Mytilidae; genus Geukensia; species Geukensia granosissima. The sequence goes on along the minus strand of JAULBM010320297.1, from coordinate 2,254 downwards.
GACAAACACATTCACGAAAGTGTTTCCGCTAGAAGGTCAGCTATTTTAACACGAGGAACAATATAAAATTACTAATGAAACCCATACAAAGCTTCGTTAGTATCAATGTTGAGGAATTTATGCAAGAAATACTTTTTGTGCAAAATAATGACGCCATAATACTTAAACGTTTTTAAATATATTTCTTGTATAAATCTTGTATAATTCCGCCATTTTCTTTATATTTAATAGCTCCCATTTACAGCATTTTCTCAGAATATTTGGAGTTAAACGTAGCACAAATTTCCTATAATTATTTATATTGCACCCATATAAGGTTTTAATATTATGACGAAAATTCCTGAAATTCGTTAATACTTAAATTTTGGTGTTTTGGTCTCTCTGCCCCTCATGGATAATAATTGATTTGCACTTGCCAATTATTTGTAGATAGATTGTAGCATAGTACTTCGAAAAATCTTTTAATTGGAACCATATTGTCCTCGTTAATGTTGCTTTTAAATTGTTTGGTAATGATAAGAATTCAGAGATATCAAAGGGGCGATGTTGTTTAAACAGGAAGAAAACAAGACAATGACCAACAAAGCGAAATAAAAGAACAATATCACTACAACATTTGAACATTTTATCATGGATGATGAGTGACTATATTCTGTGTCAGAGTTTGTTGAAACAGGTAAAAAGGATGTACCCTTTTTTACTATCTTAACAAGAATGAAACTACAAAAGCAGTATGCATTTTTAATTTAATTCAACCCGAAGTTGCACTCCAGAAACCTTGTTACTTTACGAGGTCCTTACCTAATGTTTCAGTGCTTAATCACAAAAATAAACACAATAAAAATAATTCTGTTAACAGCATTTTCATGTAGAGATTTATAATTACAGAATTCGTATTGCTCTTCCTGCATGCACCAGAAAATGTATAAACATTGAGCTCCGATTAGAAAAAACTTCTCGAGGTTCCAAAAGTCAGATATACGAACAAGTCTTTGATAGACTAAATTATTGTTGCTTAAAGTTCGATCCCAAGCCATAAATATCGTCGGAACGATTTATAGGGAAGAGGAAGTCAGCAGCTGTCATTATATCATTTACACTTTGCCATGTATCAAATATAGATTGATTCCAGTTAACTTTTAATTATCCTTTTTTTTATTTACTTTGTTAATGTTTTTGTATAGAATGAATTCTTATTTCAACTTATGTCTTCATTTGTCTTTCTGAAATAACAAAATCGGTTCACATTTTCAATGATTACATTATGCCTTCACACCTTTGGACATAATTTGGCATATTACACGGAAAACACAATATTTTTGTATAAGTATAATATTTGGCATATAACCTGGGTAATATTCTTCCTACGCTGAATTTTCATGACGTTATGTTAGTTTTGCATAGCCGATTTTTTACAGGATGATAGAAACAATTTCTGAACAATAATTTTTTAAGACAATCAATGTAAAAAGCGTAAGAATTGGTTGTTATCCCGGTGATATGCGAAAAATATTTTCCGTGTCAGAAAAAAACATTTTTCCTTCCCTCCAGGTCGCGATATTTGCCTCTTACATGAGAAATATTTTGACATGTTACAGTGATAAAACCCCATTTTTATATAATTCTAAACCATGAAATGATAGAACACATCTTTCATAAATGTATATGTTAGTCGGTGTAGCGGATGTTTTTTAAAGGAGACTTTGGTGTTACAAAACATCTACACATACAGTCAATAATTTGAAATACATTTTTGTTTGTGATAAGAACAAACATGTTAATTATAACAAATGCAGATAACATATATAATTTAAAAAAAAACGATCATTTCATTTTGCATACGTTTCCTGTGTGAAAAATGTCGTTTCATTTTTATTTTATGCGATTGTTTTTGAGTATTTCGTGTTTATTTGTAGCGTGTAAATTTCATGCTTGATCAAATGCATTTCAAGTTTTACCTTTTTGTGTGAGTTGATGGTATTATTTGACAGATATCATGTTATGATTCATTTTAGCAGACTAGGACTACTTACGACAAATATTTAAAAATTGTTCAAAAATATATGCTGATTATGTAAGTATATTAACATGTTGAATTCATGTGCATTTTAAATAAATATATTACAATAACACCGATATTTGGTTCATATTTTTAAATGAATTTCATGCATAAGATATATACTAGTCAAAAAAAGAAACGTTACGTCCCTATGTATTTTCAATAAACTTTCAACTTTCAATGACTGTAACTTTT
>JAULBM010320275.1:0-13580 GCA_032357055.1 Geukensia granosissima | reverse complement strand
ATCGGAGTGTTACAAAATTTAAATACAAATGTACCACAATAAATGTTAATTCAACATTTTGTATTACCCGGTATAAGCCTATAATAATTCTCCAAATGAATTAAAATCACAATTTAATCCAAAATAAAATACTATCAATGAAAAATGAATTTGGCAGGAATAAATGCATGTAGCTTGTCTTCCACCCCCGGTGTAAGACAGAGAAATCTCGATCCATGAAAACCATGGATACCATTGTCCTGGATGTGAGAAATTGAAATCTTAGTATTCAGCATGATAATGCAGGGTTGATCAGAGCCATCAGAATGCATTAAGTGTAAATTATTTTATTCTGCAGTTAAGCAGTTAAGAGGGGTATCTGTGTAGTAGCATGATTTAGTCTCCTTTTATACTTTCTCATTATGAGCAAGCTGAAAACTTATTTTTGGAAACCAGTTGACAAGTGTCTTCAAATATGTCTGCTTTATTAGGAAATGTGGAAATATTGAAAAAATTCAACAATTATAAAATGAAAATTATTCACTTAGTTACCTTTTAAGAATTCCAGGATGAAAACAATACATGTACATTGCGGGAAAATGAAAAAAAATATTTCTACTTGTTGCAAAACGGGTAAAAATGATCTAAAGCTTGTATAAATAAATTTGATATTTTCTGGCAATGTACATTCTTTGTATAATTATTTCTCACCCTGTCATATTTTTGCATTTATTGATTTCTGAATAAAAAGCATTTGAATGCATGGCATATACAGGATGACTTTCAGTCCACACAAATCACTTTGTATGCAACAAATGCTTCATCATTCCAAAATTGTATTTATTTTATAGGCTAAGCCTTATTTAAAAAAACCTATAATGTAGCATGTGCCCTTAATACAATTGTGAGATCAGTTGCATATTTACCTCACAATTTTGCTGAACGCACCAGTACATGACTGAAGCATGTTGTTATTTTGTAGCTATCTGTCCACCTGGCCAGTACTATAGTGGAACACAGTGTTTGGAGTGTGACAGACATTATTACCAGGATATGAGTGGTCAGGATTACTGTCTACCTTGTCCTGTAGGCACTAAAACAAGCAGCAAGGGATCTAACTCTTCTACCAGTTGTTATGGTTGGTTAAGTTTTTATTGTTCATTGTAAAAAAAATTACATAGAATGGACATAAAATATTTTTGGCTGATAGCAAGATTGGTCTTTTAACAACAAATATGACAGAAAAGCTCCAATATTTAATTTAGGCAAAATAAACACATGATTCTATGGGCAATTCACTTAAAAATCATTTTGTCTGAAAATCTGATCCAATTGCCAGCAAATATGTGGAATGCTCCTGGGTAGGTCTTGTACCTAACTATGCCCACTTTAGCTGCTCACCAAAAGTTATGGCAATTGTTATTGAAATTTTTTAAAAAAAGGGAATATAAATTGAAAATTATTTGTCTGAAGCTACTGACCCCATTGCATCTAAACTTTGTAAGAATGATCCTTTAATGATCTACCAAAATTTTGTCTGCAAGAATTGAAATTAATTGCAACCAAACTTTGGTGGAATAACACTTTATAAATGTTTCACAATATTGTTTTAGACATTCCCATCTGGTAACAAGATTGCAGACAACAAATTTGTGCCTATTTCACAGATGCATGACCCTATATTGGAAATTCATGTACAAATCTCCATCTGAAACTACTGTGTCAATTGCAGCCATTTATTTTAATGTTTCCAAATCTTTTTTAGCATCCTACTTAACATAGGACCAGTAAGGGAAATTCACATACATAAAATATTTTTGTCTTCTGAAACTTTACAATAAAAGTGGTACCAAAACTTTTGGAAAATATTCTCCTTAAGGTCCTCTTCCAGAATTTTGTCCCCTATCACTTCTAGGCAACCCTAATGGCCACTGTTATTCTTATAGAACTTGGTTTCATAAAACAGATAAGTTAAAAAAACTCAAAGAAATGAAGAGCTAGTATAGATTTGGGTGCTGTGTGATGTCCAGCCATGTTTAACGGAATTTTAGAAATGAAGACATTTTTGTGCTCGTGCCTTTAGAAGACAGGGAGATATAATTTTAACCTTGTCTTTTCATAATCTGTCTATTTATCCAAAGATTTCTGAGATTGTGAATGTTGGGTTGATTTGATATTTGGTCTGAAGAATTGTCAGATTGAGTTCAAACGTGTCTACCCTATTCATATGTGTATTCCATGTCATATGTCTACTACCTGTTTGCCAATATTTTGTCTATGTTTGTTCACTCATCTTTTATTTATAAATACACTTCTTAAGTCTTGGAAGAATGTTTTGTTTCACTAAAACTATTTTAAATATTAATAATGTTTGAGTTACTTATTTTTGAAATTAAAAAATTGGAACTGAATTTATTTCTATAAAGTTTTTAAGTGTACAATCTGTGTAGTTTTACATTTCCCCCTGTATTCAGACATGTCATTTAAACAAAAAAATGTATTCTCCTAGTCACAACAGGTCTTAATTGCCTGTAAAGCCAGTTATTAAATGCAAAACTTTGAAACACACATAAGATACAAGAACAATGATTCTACACTGGGAAAAACAATTTCGAGTTTGTTAGCTCTATGAAAGCCTGCAATTTGCCAGCCCAAAAATGTTTTATGTATCAAAATGCCCAGGTAAAAGAAATCATGACCACATTGGAAATGGTTGTATAATAATGTGTTAATATAAATATAATAATAAAATATAACTTATTATAAAAACATAGGGTCCCCATTGTGATAGAGAACATTCTTGATGTTAAATAAGTTAGAGCATTTGGTGAAAAATAACATAGAAATACAAGGAAAGCAGTTATACTGGATATTTTAATGTCAAAATATCTGTTTATTTGAATGTAGATCCTGACTAATTGAGGAGCATGTCACTTAAAACAAATATAACTAATTAGCAATTTGATTGGATGAATTTGAATAAAACTGACCATAATGATTGGTCAGCAAACAAAATCACTGGCATATCAATTAGTGAACGAGATAAACATTACATTCAGTGTTCTCCCCAGAAATTTTTTATAGTGCTGTGGTACGTGTGTGGAGTATTAGCGAATGTCCTAATGCAGCAGCCTCGTCGCTTTGCAGAAAACACATTAATATTGGTCACTCTATTGCATGTGAAAAGATATATTTTATACACTTTATACAAAAATGTGCATGTATCTATACCTTAAATTAATAAATAAAATCCTTTTAATCTGAAACAGAGACACAAGTCTCATCATGAAATAAATGTCTCCAAAATTATTTAACCCTGTTTGTGAATGTGCATTGCAACCTCAGTCCCTGACCTGTCTGACCTGACAGACATTGGTTCAATTTAAAGACACTTCAATTTTAGCCAGATATAAGCAATAAATACTGCCCAGTTTTAAATGCAAACAAAAGGAGTCGAAGTTCCTTCTCGTATATAGAATATAAATTTTGAAAAACCACATTCCAGATAAAGACAGAAAAGATCGCCTAGAATTGGATCTAATACCATATTTGATTTGATAAAGTAAATGGAAACATTTGCCTCTTCATATATTCACCATTCCTAAAAGTTATTTTTATGAAATGAAAGTGTTTTATTCAAAAACATCATCTTGCGGTGTGCAGTTTTGCAAAGTATCTCGATCCAGATGTTGAGAATTGGTGGAAATAGCTGGAACGATACCGGAAACCATCGGGTTTAAAGCTTAAAACAAGAAGATCTTTATTTTCGTTAAAGTTTTTCATTTTGTGATGAAAAAGTGATGGAAACGCAAATTTTTGTGTCATTCTTGATTTTGACCTGTACTCGCGGTTTCGTACTCGCGCATGAGTATTTTTTACCGCACATGTTTAAAAAAGGCAGATTTCGGTCATCACGGAGAACAAAAGAAAATTCATCTTCTTTTCAATAATTTCTGACGCTTGCTGAAAATAAATTAAATTAATTGCCTTGTACACACAAGAAAGCCCGGGTTGTTGTTACTGTACAATTATACCTGGACTTTCTTCAAACACAGGTGCAATCAGGTGTGAACCTGATGATTGTCACATGCTGTCAATCTGTTGATTAGCCTATTGGTCACGGTTGGGTTGTAATTGGATTACAGAGGATGTTTATTCAATAATTACCAATGTATGACAGCTAATAAAGCCAGGCTATCTGTTAAACTAATTAACACAGAAATTTAATATACATGATAGCGCTGCAGTCAAGTCCTATAGCGCTGCGGCCAAAATGGATAGCACTGAAAACCGCAGTGCTATAACGGCCTGGAGAGAACACTGTATGGAACTTCTTTCATCCTATTTTAAAGTTAATTTCCAATTTATTCCTTGTGAACAATGAAACAAACATTACATCAGTTTGCAGATAATTGGGATCAAATTGATCATTGATCCAGTCATACATGTATAAATGTGTCCACTGGCACATTGTGCCATTTCAACACTTATCAAAATGTTCATTTATTTACCTTGTACGTATGAACATAATGCTGTGGTTGCAAAACACCTCATTTATGATTTCCAGATTTGATCTTTTCTGTTCTTTCATCCATGTCATATACATGTACATTAACATTTCACTGCATGTAAAAACTTTGAATTGGTGGAAATTTTACAACCATGATAATATATTTTTTTTTGCTAAGCACAAGTGTAAAAGTAGAGCTCATGGTGTGTCTGACTAAATTACCTCCTGCTCAACCATGGATGGAACACAGGCTCTTTGGCACCATATTTGTACTCCTCTGCCCACAGTGCCACAGAAGATCCCACCAAATGAAGCAGTGATGGGTGTTATCAATCTGCATCAGTTCTGTAACTTCAATCATAAACAAAAGAAACCCCACCACATACATGTACTGGATTGATGAAGAATTTTAACATCCATAACTCACAATAAAATGCATAGGGCAATTTTATAATCCTTCGGAATTCTGATTTGACCCATTATAATGCTTTAAATAGTCTCCCAGAATTATCTGTCTGGCAAATAGAAAGTTGTCAGTAATAGTGATGCATGGCTTTGCACAGTTATACGTAACTATGTATAATGGGTAATGAAAGCAGTGAAATTTATTATATTTACACCCTGTAAGTGCATAAATAAGCTGTTGTCATCATACATAACTACAAGAGTCCATTGTTATGTAGTGACGTCAATGTTTCCTTTACTTATTATGGAGGAAAATTAAAAACATTGCGTGAGTAATAAATGTAAAACACATGTAGACCAGTAAACAAACCATAATCACAACACCAAAATTACTGGACATTTTAACGTTTCAACTGCAATTTATCATTTGCCTCAGTGGGCAAACTGAGATACCGATTGAAAATTTCAGTCTTTATTTTTATAATGACCTTATACATTTTATGTTTAAATCTTGAATCAGCACTGCTCTCAATACTATTGTGATACACAGTGTTTTCTGGTTTCTAATCATGATTAATATATACAAAATCATTTGATTATGTTTAAGTGAAACATTGAATTAAACAAATGTAATTTTGGCAGATTTTGCAATATTAACAATGGATTAAAGTTTGCTTGTGATTTGGTACAGTTTTAAGACAATTAAGCTTGCATTTTTAATGATACATGTAATTTCTCCCTTACTGTCATCTATATTTTTTTATTTCAGGTGAAAGCAGACATTTTTTCTCAACAAGTTCATATATGAGTGGTAAGTCATTTGACTTCCTATACATTTAGTATAAATAATAAGAATAATAGAAAAAGTTTGTTTGTTCTGTAAAAATCTGTAAAATCCACTAATCATTGATCAGTGATTAATTAAATTCCTTGTAAATAAGCAACAAAAAAAAAAAGACTTGAGTCAAAATTGGTAATTTCTTTCTCTACTTCCATCATTAATTGTTCCAGCTATTCATCTCAATCATGTTGTTTGGAAAATAAGTTTTGGAACAGAATTGGTAAATTGAAATATTTGTTGAAATTGTTACTCTTTACTCAGCACCCGTACCTTATTAGACAGGGTTGGAATGCCCATGAAGAATGGGACTGGGGTTGTAAATGTATACTATACAGTGCATGTATATGCAATTATTTAATATACTTTAAATTTGATGTTTTTTGTCTAATTTTATGAGAAATTTCTTAAAACAAATTTTTTTTTACATCAAATGCACCTTGTTAACATACAGTTCTGTTAAGAACAAACAATCACAGTGTTAATACAATGCTGGTTAATTTTTGCCAATCTTTTGTTTTTTGTGTACATTCTGATAGGATTGCTTACCTTGGTAGTTGTATAGCCAGCCTTAATCGGCAGAGCTTGGGAGTTAACTCTGGCTCAGTGGGTTAGAGCGCTGACTATCACACAGGCAACCAGGGTTTAATTCCCAGTGGTGGCAGTCACAATGTTGTGATGTCAATAATGCTCTACTGTTACAACATATAAGTTTATCCAATGTTTAAATGATATGTATAATTTTTAAATTTCTTTTAATTTATTTCAGCTTTGAAGCATTTACAATATGAGAAAAGAGATAATGTTGCCATCATCAAATTTGACACACCAGACTCAAAAGTAAGAGTAAAAATGTTTTTTTAGGCCTAATGAAATTAACAGAATATAATAGGAAAGTCTGATACAACTTTTATATTAAGTTTACCTTGCCTGGTACATGTATATTGATCATGTTGGATATTTACAGTGATTTTGTTAGCCTTAATTTACTTCAGAATTTGGCTGTTTCCCCCAAAGATAGTTTCCCAATTCGGTGTATTTATTTCCCAAATTTATAAAAATTACTAACATAACACTGGTAGAAATTTGATTGTTTACTTAAGAAATGCCTCTGCTTTTATTTCAAGCATTGTGGAGCATATTTACCTTTGTTTCCCAAAGTGCTCAAGTGATTCAGATGTTGTTTATTTTTGGTCCGAAGTCTGCGCAGTTACAATTTTCCGTCTGGAAATTCAACATGACTTTGTTTCATTCCCCAATGCGCAATTTTACCTCAATATTTTCGGAGAAGGAAAAATGTGTCTCACAATAGCAAATACTACAGCACTTTATCGTCTTAATATTTTTTCCCAATTTTATGTAAATAAAATGGGAGGAGGATGCTTTGAAAAGGTAACAAAATCACTGATTTAATAGCTATCGATCCTTGAAAGTAGAAAGGTGAAACTCTCCATCCATATCATGGTGGTTATTCAAGTGACCTGACTTTATACATGTATCAGATTAATCCATTATCAATTTCCTACAGGTAAAAATAATAATAAGAAGATCAGTTTAGCCTTAAAATGTAGACATATTGTACAGCAACAGAAAAAAAGAAACATATAATAGAAAGTTGTTAATTGCATAGCTGCAATGGCCCGTATAAGATACAGTGATTGTGTAGGTTATTTAACAATCATATGATATGCCATTGTCATACAATCATGCACTATCATAAATGTTGTATTTAGGTAAATGCATTGTCTGTGGAAGTACAGAAAGAATTTGTGGAGGTGTTTAATCAAGCTGAGAGTGATAGCAGTGTTAACAGTATTGTGGTGACCTCAGGGAAACCAGGATGTTTTATTGCAGGAGCAGATATTGGGTAACGTTACTTTAGATTGATTCCATTTAACAATTTTGCTCTAATTAAACAAAGAAGGAATAAGATTGGATATTGAATAGGAAGGTTATGATCTATTACTTAATATCAGTAAAAATACAAAAATGTATATGACCTTTAACAATAAGCAAACCTCACAAGGCAAGCTTTGAATATATCCAACAGGCAAGTGATAAGATTGAACAGAAATATCATAGTTAGGAATAAACTTTCATGCCAGATTCAAAAAACAAATGATATATATTATCATGAGAGGCTTATGCAATTTTTGAAAAAAAGAAAGATATTGAGTAAAGACTAAAGGCTAAAACTTACAAAATCTAAAGTTTGTTCAAGGCCTTCAACAATGTGGAACCTATGTTGTTTCCTTTAAGTGATAAGTGTATATGTTAAATACATGCTTCACATATTATTTACATAAATGGAGTAAGTACATTAAGTTTCAAATTTGGCCAAATTTAAGATTTTGTGACACATCAATAAGTTGTTGCGAAAATGCTGTTTGATAATTCTCTTTAATAATTTATAACCAATACATTTTTTGTACTTGTATAATTTTATATTTTCGACAAATACAGCAGTACTTATTTGACTATTTCAACAAAATGTAATATTTAAATGAATTTTAAATGTTCAAAGTCTGGTTTCGGTGTAATCTTTATCAAAATTGACAGAACTATATCAAATATTTTATCATATTAAGTAATTTCTTAGTATTTTTACATTTAAGGCAATCTCTATATACCCTGTAACCATTGGAGAGCCAATTTAATTTTTTTGGAAATGTTGGATTTTCTTTTTATGAACTATTTTTAAATACAAACGATATGGTTGACCGGTACGAAATATCCATTTCACAGATGACAATGGATATCTTCCGACTGTCATGAACACAAATCCGTTCCTATACCAGTTATGACTAACATCAATTGTGACTATACACTGGCTTTGACTGCTGAGTAACATGACGGATGCCACTAGTGGAGCAGGAGTTGCTCACCCTTCCGGAGCACCTGAACTCACCCTGGTTTTTGTAGGCTTCATGTTTCTCCAGCTTTAGTTTTCATTGTGGTGTTGTGTGTTCTATGTTTGTCTTGCGTTTCATTTTGTTGGCCATGCACTTGTATGTCTTACGACTTAACGATTTCTGTCTGCCCCTTTGGTATCTTAGAATTCCGTATAGAATAATAGATATTAGCCACATTTCATTTTTACCTCAATCTTTGGCTTATTGACACCTGTCCTTTTCAAATGAAGAATTTTTATGTCATAGACAACTGATTACATTGGGTGGCTTGTTGATTAAGTTCAAAATTTAAAATGATAAATTATTCTGTTAGAACACCAATTGTTATTCTGTATGCATAAAAATTGTCTTTCATTGCCATGTTATTATATGTTTTAAAAATACTCAACAATGCTGTGTATAACCCAGAAATGTCTTCTTTCAGCATGCTTGAGAAATGTGAAACCAAGGATGAAATGACACGTCTTTCACAAGAAGGACAACAGATATTTAAAAGAGTAGAAAATTGCAATAAACCAGTAGTGGCTGCCATTATGGGCTCTTGCTTGGGAGGAGGATTGGAGGTACTCTTTAGTGATGTTTATTATGACTGAAAAAAAGGGGGGCCTGAGTGGCCAAGTGGTCTTGGTAGTTGATTTAAACTTACCTGTACAGATCACTGTAGTCTATCACCTAACTACTTATACTGCATGAGTTCTTGCCTGACTTTACACCATACAAAATCGGGTTGAGTTTAACTCGCATCACACGTGATGAGGTTTGTCAGTTACCTGCCCAAGGTTGGTGGTTCTCTCTGGGTACTGCGGCTTCCTCCACCAGTAAAACTGACCACAGTGATATGACAAATATTGTTGAAAATGACGTTAAACCCCAATCAAACAAACTTAAAAAAAGAAAGCAATGTACTGTAATGCTTATTCATTGTATATCCTGGTAAAAGAATAACATTTTTGTTATTCCACAAATCATAGGCAACAGCTTCCTTATTATAGTTATTAGGTGTGCAATAGCACTATAAGTGTACTATTTAATTTAACGCCCATTATATGGCCCTATCTCCTCGTTCACAAATGAGGGATCACATTCATTTTTTGCATCAAGTTCAATTCACTATATTCCTATAATCTTAGGCATTTTATATTTGGTATAGAACTTTATGAGAACCACCCAAACTCTATTTATTTCATGGCCATGTCCCCTCTGGCATTCACGATAGATCCGATTAGTTTTATTTAACATGTTCCAGTATCTTTCTATGCCCTTGACATTTGGTGTACAATTGCATCTTTATGAGAAATACCCAAACGTCATTTACCCCAAATCCTTAGTCATGCTTGAGTGATCAGTATAAGATTTCATGTCAACTCAACATGAAAACTAACTCAAACCTTACCACATTTTCATCGGTCAAAGATCATACCTGTTAACCCTCACAATTTACGCAGGAGGCTCCCGATATTTTGCCTTGTCTCCCACATGTACAAATATCTCCCACTTCAACTCACGCTTCGAATCTTTGTCAATATACTCTTAAAAAATCGTGGTCGCCATCTTTGTTTATACCAATTGAACAGCTGATTAATTGGTAATTTTTGGCATTTTTGTAAAAGTGCTATTGAATTGCTTGTGATTTTTCATTAGAAAACATGATGACCGCATTTGATTATAAAATCGAATGGATGACAACATGTGAATTAGCTTCTTCAGTCTAAGTTTATAACGATTTATATTTGAGTATAAAGTCCTTCTTACAGCTGCAACAATGTCAGAAACATCAGAGAATGAAATAAAAGATGCCTTTAGTGGGAAATAATTTTTTACTTTCCATTTCACACAAACTGTCAAAAGCCTCTTCTGTTGTGGGCTGCCAGCCAGCAATGAAAACCAAAATGGGATTTTCTCAATGCTTCAAAAAATCTAGACTGACAGGAGATCTGAGTTCAATAATGATACTATGTGCTTTCTATGCTAAACCAGAAGCAGTATGTAAACTGATATGAATAATCCAAGTGATACAGTACTTAACCAAACATTCCATTAATTGTAATATATAGCAGCAATATTAATAAATAGAAAATGTTTAATTGTTAATGATTTTTGTCTTATTCAATTAAATAATGTTCAAGCACTAATATACTATTCAGAAAGGTTGGCGCGCAAGATCTCCCACTTTAGAACTGCTGGAGGTTAACAGATATGAAAGATGGAACATAATTAAGTTCTTTTAAAAACAACTGAAATAAGTTTTTTATAATTCTAAAAACTTCTAAAAGTTATCAATTCTCAAGCAAATAATCATAATAGGTTATCATTTCAGAATGCAGGGACATAACTCTATAGATAACTTCATTCAAAGTACTTCAATATTGTTAAAATTGATATCTAATAGTCATACCTAACTCTTTTCACAGATAGTTTTCTTCTTGCAAATGATAGTCTATCTAATTCAGTGATTTTGTTTAGTTGAATTTTTCTTGAAAGTCCCGCACTATAGTTGTTTCAAATATAAAACTTCATGATTTCTAAATTTTTTATGACATCTGCAAACTAACTAAAGTGTATGAATCTGAGATATATATAAATTAGAGGGACTTATTGAATTTACTTCACAAGTAGTTTTAATCCACAGACTTGGTCCTTTTTGAGATACCCAGTTTACGGGTCAATATGGTCCAATATGGTCATATGACAAAATGATCAACTAAACAATACTGTTTTAAGTGAAATAGGTAAAAGAAAATTAGCTCTAATATTTATATCCATGCTACGATGCCATATGTCAAAATAAATTATTTTATTTTTAAGGCTGCTTTGGGATGTCACTATCGTATTGCTGTTGATAACAAGAAAACAAATCTAGGTGTTCCAGAAGTAATGTTAGGACTCTTGCCAGGTGCTGGTGGAACACAGAGACTTCTGAAAAAGGTAACCACACTCAGTGTTAGAATTTGTTGGAATGAGTACTGTCTATTGCTTTTCTATAACATTGTATCTATTTTGTTAATTTAGTAAAGTATAAGTATTCTGCAGTCATAATTTTTTATACCCCAAAGTATTTTATAATGCAGAAAGTTTTAAATTTTTAACAATGATTTTATGTAGATAATTTTTTGAATAAGACATTTGTTTTATACTGAAAATGACCTTCTGCATGAGCTTGTTCTCATTAAAAAATCGAAAGAAAATAAAATGCCTTGGTTCACCTGTGTTTTTTTCTAACAAAAAGATAACATTGATTTCTTGCTTTACAACATTTTTAGTTACTTTTAGTACACATGTTTTTCAACAGACTATCAGAATGCCATGTGGAGAACAAATGATTTATACCTTTTTTTGTGTGAAGCTAACTTAATGCAGAGCCATATGAAGAAAAAAAAAAGAAATATGGCTCTTTATTTTTTTTTTCACATAACACTATACCAGAACAGGGAGATAAGGTTAAAAACAAAGCTTAAGAACAAGATACAGTGGACCCTCTTTATAACAACCACATTTGTTCCCTGACAATTGTGACGTTAAACTGAATTTTCTGTTGTAGAGAATTCAAAAATTATGAATAATGATGAATTGTAAATTTTCTATGTTGTTATAAAGAGGGATTCTGTTGGAAAGAATGCCGTTATAAAGAGGGTCGACTGTAAATGACTTTGATTTTCTATGGACTTCTGTTCATGTAAAGAAATATTCCAGTCAAACCTTTGTATGGAGTATTTGTTTCCCAGTTGATACCCAAGGGTGCTGACTATTAGGAATTTATTGTTAAAAGGTGATTGCTTATAAGAAAGCTACTTCCTGGTAATCAAGGATTTTTCATGGAAGATATATTTGTCACATTAGAAATTTTTTTTAATGGTATCATGAACTGATTGACTGCTACAAAATATCAATTTAAAAGATGACAGAGGATATATCTTTCAACTGTCGTAACTTTGATTTAATCTTATACTGATGGTGTCTACCACTGGCTTTGATGACCAAGTCAAACAACAGCTGCCACTATACTATAGTGGGGCAAGAATTGCTTACCCTTCAAGAGCACCTGAACTGACCCTTATTTTTAGAAGGTTCATGTTTCTCAAGCTTTAGTTATATGTGTGATGTTTTGTTTACTGATATTTTTCCTATGTCTATTGGCCATGGTCTTGCCTACCTTCTGATTTAATAAATTCAGCCTGCCCCATCAGTAACTTCATATTTAATTTGTTCAAAAATGAGGATGGCCATCATTCAGTGTGATATATCCTTAGAGAGATTCAGGGAAGATAATAGTGTGCAAAATGCTATGGCATCCTGTTAAACATAACTATATAAAGAATTGGTCATTTTTTATGATAATAAATACAAGGTGGAAAAAGGTAGAAAAATGATGCTTAAACAAGGTATTTGACAGATACTTATTACAAACTATAGTACCACTGCATCAAACACTATTTAAATAGAAAAAATACTACACTTTTCAAAAATGAAAATCTGGTTGCTAGTAAATTGTAGACAATATGAATTTGGTATGAGTTTTCCTTTATTGGCCAGATTCTCTATCTTTTTAAAACGGTAATGGTTTGACTGATATTGAAATAAAAGAGAACTCCAAATCTATATTAATATTTCACTTTGAGGCAATATCGTGAATCTATATTTATTTTGCAGATAAAATTAACAGATGCCCTGGATATGATGCTGACTGGGAAAAATATACCAGCTAAAAAGGCCAAGAGGATGGGACTTGTAGATTCCATAGTCAGTCCGTTAGGTAGGATTGTAGTAAATGTATGGGTAGTGTAACCTACAAAAAGTTTGTAACACAATCTTTCCTAATTTGTAATATAGCAGGATGTGAAGGGAGGGATTTAATTACTTGCTTGATACGCTACTCCAGGGCTTGTGCTTCCTATCAAGATTTTATTGATAGAGGGTTGCAGCTGACTAGAAAGCTACT
>JAULBM010320264.1:0-13581 GCA_032357055.1 Geukensia granosissima | reverse complement strand
AGAAAATCACATGAGAGAATGAGGTTTGATCCTCTCAAACTAAACATTTAAATAGGAATTCGGTTGCCATTATCTTGGTATTTGTTTCGAACCGAAGACATTTTGTCATTTTCTGCGTTTTTATGCCATTACAGATTGGGTTCATTGTCAGAAAAAAAGAAGCTCTGGTTGATTTAAAAAGTGTCTCGTGCACAGGAGATGGCATTCAACTCAAAATTCAGTATATCATGAAACGCTTACTGGAGCAAATATGTATCTACTTGAGTAGGAATACTGGTACTTGTCATGAGGAAAAATTGATATTGAAACAATTTGTTACAATCTGGATATCCCAAATGACATTTTTAAAATTGCAGGTTTTAATACTGACTTAAGATTCAATCAATGAAATGTTTATTGTAATTGAGATTATTTTGTTTATACCATATTTATATTGTAAAAGTCAACAATAGCATTTTTTACTAAATAAACACTGCAAAAAGTTAATGTGTCCATGGGACATGGATGCCCCCGTCCCGACAAATAAGAAGTAGATAAATTACGGAGCAAAAAAGGGAAGTCACAGCTCACCCTGATTAAGCTTTAGACTGTCGCCTAAAGGAAAAAAGTCATAAACATTACGTTGTCTTGCATCTAGAGAGATCATGGAACAAAACTGTTTAAATACAATTGTGAGCGTTGATACCCATAGGAGGCACGTCCGTAGATATTTCAAATTGTACTGAAAATAACATCTGATATAAAGTAAGGTTGATATAGGCAGCAACTGAAATACCATTTAAGAATTTCAGCATGCAGATGATTTTAATGAAGATCGGCTATTTTCGAAAAAAAAGAAAAACTGTCAAATATCCCATGGAAACTTTTGTAATTTCAAATAATTACGGATTGTTTTTTATTGAAAGCTAAATTTTATCATATATATTTTTTGTAGTGTAATTTGCCAGTTTGTTTTGCTTTGACAGGCTGTGTTGAGGGTTTAAATGAGAAATATTCAAAACGTTGTCTCACAACACGAAAATAAAACTTATCATTTCTTAAGAAGTACATATGAAGTACATATGTGTAAATTTATATTTCAGGCAAAATACGTTTTCATGTGCTGAAAAATGCATTAATTGTGAAGCGATTTGTAATAAGGTATTGAATTCGGATGCGTGCTAGTTACAAACAAATGAACTTCACTTTCCTTATGTAGGTGGGACTAAGGATTAACAAACATTGACAAAAGTGTCATTACAAAATACAAGTTTACAAATAAGTATAATGAATTTTTATTTGATATTTCAATGAGTAACCTCTCATCAAAAGCATTAGAAATAAAACATAGAAATAGAAAAAGGTGGATATGGTGTAAATATTCATCATATATATTATCATATATTATTAATTTAATAATATATGCCATTGTGAGTACATCTATGCAATTGAAAATTTTAATTAAAAAAATTAAACAACGAATTCAACCAGATATGTTCTACTTTTTTTTCTTTTTCTATAGAACTCTAAGCTCTTATGACAAAATGGATCATCGAATAAGATGCAATCGCAAGTACAGTAATTCGTCAGAACAATCAATGTCTGAAAAATGAATTGTCGATTTTAAGTTCAGAAACAACTTATTCTGTTTCACCTCCTAGGAATATAATGAATGTGTACATAGGTCACTCTTTGTTGCAACCTTTTATGACATGGGTAAAGACGATTATTTATTTACAAGGCAGAAAAATTGTTCTGTACATTAAAAATTTCCTCATGTGAGATTAATTGAGGAATGTGTCATAACAAAATAGTACAGACAGAATAATCAATGTCACCAATATTCACCGTGTTTGATTAAAGTAAATCTATAGAAAAGTGCTTTAATTCCAAATCTAAAAATGAGGTAAGAACATTACTGGATTTTCACTTGGATCATTTTTAGCATTTTTTTAATGCAAGACGTTGACGTTATCCAAATACCAACCCGGTTGTCAGACTTGTCTGTCATGAATTTTACCAGATATCATTTAAAAGACATTTCAAATGATAATTGAAGTTACAAATTTTCTGAAATAACGTAGAAGCCATCATTTCTTGTATTTCACATGGTAGATGTCCTTATCGCTGGATTTATCTTCTTGTTTCGGTTTGTTTGGGTAATAGTACTTCATTTTACAAGATTTGTGTCTGGCCTTTCCTATATTTTGGTCAAATGCTAATGAGAGGTTACTACTTGAAATGTACATATAGCATATATAAATTCGAAACTTGTATCTGAAGGTGATATTAACTAAATCCTGTTCTGAAGGATCCTTTTGGGTTCTTTTGAACATATGCCAAAACTGTGCTTTTTAACAATTAATAAATCTGTCATGAGGAAAGCGCAATTGATGCCCGTAGGTAAACCAACTATTAGCCGATATTTTGTAATGTGGTTGTTCCAAATTCCATCGTTTAAAAGTTAGTTGCTCAGAGGAAGAAAATAAAAATGGAAGAAGGACAAATGTCAAGTGATGAAAGAAAGCTTATTAATCTTATAAATATGATTGTAGCTGTTTTTGGATTTTGAAAATATTTTAGATAAATTGACAAACTTTCTGAAAATGAAGCTACGTAAATTTTCTCTACAATTTAGACAGAAATGTAAGGTATTTAATAACTTTATAGCCTTTAAATATGTCAAAGAAGAGAGGTAAACATCGCTTACTTTTTTTCTGCCAAATCACCTTATATGTGGAGGCTAAGCTTCATATATTTTAAACAATTCATGATCGGTTTGTTTTTTAGTGTCAATGCATTGATGGATATTGTAATGTTACTGCCTTTTAATCACACATGAACTAATGGTACAGTTGGTTCTTTCCTCTGATTAAGTTTCATGATTATTTGGGTAAGTTTGTCAGTTGGCATTTTTTATTCTTAAATCAGGATAATCATTTAGGTGTTCTTTCTTTCAAAGTTACATCCAGGCTTTTGTTTTCTCATAACCGTATTTGATGATTCTAACCATGAGTCTGCACTAATAGAACATGCATGCTTCAGATGCAAATTTAGATGACCTTATTCTGTATTCCAGGATAGAGAATGTGCATCATAAGCAAGTTATTCCAGCTTTAGTTTTCAGTGTAGTGTTGTTTGTTCTATGTTTGTCTTTCATTTCAGTTTGTTAGTTTTAGTTTTCTCAAAAACAGTATTTATATGAAACTTGTCATGAAGTTGAATGTGTATTGCACGCATGCTAAGATGACCATGACCACAATCATTGGAAACTGATTTCTACAAATTTTCATTGGATTCAAACAGATATGTTTCATGTTTTAAATGCAGTGAGGAATTATAAGGATATCGTAGTTTTTATCACATATCCTTTTTATATGTATTCTATTATTTTTTTTTAATAAATCCGTTGTCAATGGTAAAACATGTTTATTTTTGAAATTGTCTTAAAAGTTCAGAGAAATTGCAATTTGTCAACCTCAAAAACAACACCCCCGAGGGAGGCCGGGGTATAGAAATATGTCGTTCGGTTTCTCCGCCCGCAGGTAGAACCCCTGCTTAAGGGGCGTCCGTTAGTTCGAGCGGGATGTATAAGTACTCGAACTGCCCTTCTCGAAGGTTGTGTCGGGAAAAGAATAGGCACAAGGTATCTCCGTCCTGGAGTCACTAGTCCTCTAAAAGGGGCGTCCCTGATTGTGAGGGATGTATAAATTCACAATCCGTCAAGAGGGAGACATTAAAGACGCCACCTGTTTAGGAAATGCCATGTCTTAAGCACGCGAAAGACCCCTTGTAACAACTCATTATGAGTGGTCAGTAGGCGGCCAGTTACAAGGCTAAATTTTCCGCCCCTATCCAATCCGCAATCTTTCCAGTGGCAGTCTAAAATTCCTCCCTTACCGGTCCCTTGCTCACAGTCTACATATTGATTTATTGTTTACTTTGTTTTCCTCCTGAATATGGATGAAATATTTTCCACTGGACGTTGAGCAACAATTAATCAATCAATCAATCAATCAAAAACAACAAGCAATAGATTTTCTTTGATACATATTTACACGATTAACAGATAACACATTTAGTTGATTTTATCTTCTTTAATATAAAAGTATTTGTAAAATATTACATAGTTTCCATTGTTTCAATCATTACGTGATTTAGTTGTAATATTTTTGTCCCATACGAATTTAAAACATGGACACACAAGTAATCAAAATCAGCTAAGTATAATGACATCAGTATTTCTTATTCTTGATGATATCAAGACGCCAGCTGATAGGATGTAATTCTTCAGTCTGTAATGAAATTATATAAAATTATATTGAATTATCATCATCCTTTTGATTGGAGGAGAATCACAAAGGGAGAGTAAAAAACCGAATGGCCAGACAAAAAGGGAAAGTCAACAGACACCGCAATCTTGAGAACACAAAAAAAGGATGGGACATGAGACATATAACTAAAAACAATCACAAAACTATGAATAATGCAGATCCACAAAAAAACCAGGGTAAACCCGGTTAATCCACATGCGTAGGCAGTTCCCTCTCTCTAAAGACACCCGCCGCATTGTCAATTTTTCAAATTCTAAAATTTTGGTGTTATAAGAAATTGTATACAAGTATCTTTTTAAATAACAAATTTGTTTTCCCATATCATTTTTCCCTCCGGTATAATGCTGGGCAAAACCTCAATATTTATAATGAGCTATGTAAAAGTGCTTTCAGGAGAGTTTTGAATGAAATGCATGGAATAATACGAAATATCTAGACTGCCATGTCACACATGTCATTTCATATTTCTTACGTGAATTCTCTCAAATTGTTCAGCAGTCCAATGTGTTAAAAGACATTGCTTTTCCTAACAAAAATTATAAAATAACTTTTGCCCTATCATACTTGCTAACAAGAAAGATAACTCTTGTAAAAAGGAAGATATATCTGTAATCTGAAAAAAATTGGTTGGATGGTGCTTAACGCCCTGTCACAAGTATTTCATACATATATTCAGGACGAGAGCATATTAATGAATGATGATGATGAATGAACCCTGCTTTGTACTAGACCAACAAGCTGAGCTAAGGTAGTAATGTGCTAGCCCACGAAAGCAACAGTCCGCAAGAAGACAAGCAACTTTACCCAGAAGCATAATTCTAACATCGGGCTGACCAGTCTCTGCTCTTACTCGGAAATGCTGCGAGCTTAGCGGTAAAGAAGCAGATACTAATTTTAATGTCTTTGGTTTGACCTGGCCGGGGATCAAACCCACAACTTTCTACGCTGGAGTCAAGCAAGCTAATCATTACACCACCGAGGTGGTCACTAAAAATAGACAAAAAAAATAATTACTGCAGAATCATCTTCTTTGTAAATTTTGACAGTTATATCAGCTTCAGCAGTGATTAATAAACTCCCACTCTGGTCATACTGAAGGGCGAATATTCCTGACTCAGAGTCTATAGAACCAGGCTGGGCAACGGCTTGTATTCTTTGGAAATTATACCCAGTCTACTAGTCCCAGAAATACATAGACCCATTGTCAGCTGAAACAGAAAATGGCGTGTAAGGAAAATTAGTCTAGACACCTTAGAATTCATCTTCACCTGAATTGTCTTTAATTATGTTGATAGTGTGATCTAAATCGTGTAATGACATTTTGTGGAATTATTTGCAAAGTCTTCTCTGATTTATCAAAAGTTTCTTATATGGTCCTAATACAGCTGGTAATGTAAAACTGTTCTTTTGTACAAGCCTTTTAAACGAACACAATAACAGAAGTTGTTTTTCCAATGAAGCCAATTTGTTTAAGTCACAACTAAACTATTAAATAGCAGAAATGTATCAATAAATGGCAAGTTATGATAAGGTTTGGGTTGTATATAGGAACTTCACTGTCCGTTTTCCTGTCCTCATACCTTGTAAGTGGATCTCTTCTAAACTGTTCGATGGATTTCAATGCAACTTTACATGAACATTAGACACAAAGTGTTGATATGCACATAAGAAGGAAATTCATGGCTCATTTCAAGGGCTGATAATCTATTGGGGAGCAAGTTATTTTTTGTGAGTTTGGTCACAGAACATCTTGTTTATAATTGGAGCTGTAGGTCATCTTCAATGGCCTAACAGCAAGTTTCAGATGAAGAATAACAATAAAAAACACTGTATACAATTTAAGTTTTTTTGGTATTTTCTCATGAACATACAAGTTTTTTCTCTATCATCTCACACAATTTTCCACAGAACATGGGTCTGTGTTGCATCAATTTTTCAAAACTTATTTTTATATGTATACAATAGCTTGAATCTCCTGTTTTTTACCTATCTACATGTAAATAAGTTTTTACACTGGATCTCATTGTTCTTATCTTTTCATTTAACAAATTGATTAATTTATTTTGACATTACAGTGTTTTGTCATGAAATAAAATCCCTGTTCTTATATATGTCTAAAGCTTGTAGGAATGGGCATCCATCTATACTAAAACAAATAAGTGCTACTTTAATCCTAGTGAAAATACTGCTTACCATCGGACACTAAAAATCCAACAGAGTTGACCGTGAGAACAACTGCGTTTTGTCCTGAAAGGTTCTAGATAAAGTTACCGTCTGGAAACTTCCACTCTTTTATGTTATCTGCTGAACTGAACGAAATATGTAACTATAAATAGAAATAGATGATGTTTGAAGTCTCAGAACAACGCTTGGCAACCGACATGATGCCTAAAGTCGTCATCTAGTTACGACAGTGTTATGCCTCAAGACATCATTAAACAGAAAAATAATATGCCCTCTTTAAGGTTTAATGTTCATCTTGGTATTTTATTGCTGCAAGCTATCCACATTTAGTATGTACATGAAAGGACACAAGATCTTTGTTAAGAAAATCTCTCTTTGCTATAATATGATAATGGTGGTTAATATATATATACATAGTGGGGTAAGATAAAAATTGCCTGCCAACACTCCAGTACAAATCCAGAAACAGCCATAATGCAGGTAAGTTGGCACATTTAAGTAGATAATTACCCTTTTCAGAGACTAAACTATTTATTTAGTCCTTTACTGAATCTGTTACTAGTATATCAAGTATATCAAGTGTGGTCCATTCTATTGCAATGTGCTTAATCTTAACGGTTTTTGATCGACTTATATACCAATATGGGCCATAAACCTCCACCATTTTTATACTAGTGTGCTACAAGTCTGCAAAAACGATATTTCTGTTATTTTGTATTTATCTGAATAGCCAAATGTTCATGGAAATCCGTTTTAAACTGTAGCAATTGAAATTCATCAAAAATTAGAGTTCACATATTAAGAAACGGTCAAAACTATCTTTAGTTGTTTACCTGAGACTTTACGTGTCTCTGTAATAAATTAAATTAAATATCAAACGGGAAGTGAATTTAGTCTTGTCATTTCATATAAGTTGGTGAGTTTTATATTATTTAATAACAGTATTTGCAGTATTTCTCTGTACGTGTCAGCTGGCTAATGTAGCGTTGATATTCTCTTTCCAACCCAGCCTTCCATCTTCGGGAGGGTATCAACTTAACTATCTAATTATCTTTTTGGGTTTTTTTTGTGGAATTGGGATTTTTTAAAAGAGGGAACCGTTCAGTTTCTGTAATTTTGATTAATGGCATGACTTAGGTATATGGTAATATTATTTAAATCATTTTTACTGTACATAATATTTTGTACCTGAAATTTGTGCTTCATTCGATCTTCGATAATCGAATACAAGTAAACAAGTTAACACCAGAATATTTCGTGACATTTTCCCGTGTTTACTTTGTATTTTCTACTGGTAATTTTCCATATGTTTTCATTTAAATAAACACCTCAAGGTGAAAGATGGACAATATCAAAGTATTACGGAAAAATTACTTTAATTTATTGCATGGTTCATTAAAGCCACAAATATAGGCAGCTTTACAAAGCCGAAAAACTGGATAACCGGAGTGGTCTCCAAGGCTCGTTCTACAGAGGTGATTCAGCGCGAATCCCAGGTGGCGGATAGGGGAGCTCACCCGTTGGGAACTGCCATGTAATAAAACGGAGAGCATGGAAGGATACCCTAGTTGGTGACGTGTGTGAATAATGCCACGCACCATCATTGATTTCGATGATGAAAGGGCCGAAGCCATCCGGATATCTTTCTTACCTAACCCTTCCATTTCCAGTGGTAATCAAAAGCAGTTTGCTCTCTTGTTTTCCATTCAACCCTCCTTCGATAATATTGATAATTGTTGAATTTGTTATCGACCTAAATATGCATGAAATATTTGTCACTGGGCGTTAAGCAACCAACAATCGAATTCGAATTTTTTTCCCTTTGACCACTCGTTAGGGGGAGGGTTAGAATACCACTAAACTTGTTTATACATACCACATTGCTCGTGCGCCTGTCCCAAGTCAGCAATTATGGTCATTGTTTTGTCAATTTTTGAGTCTTACATATATATTTGCAGGATAACATCAGTCTGTTCTAAACTATTCCTGAATATATCTTGAATGTGCCCCGTGGTTCTTTAAATGTTTGTCTTATATTATTTGTTAATGTCGGGCGATTGATGACAGTTTTTTTTTCAAAAATATTTTAACCTGTTACCTTTGCTCAAAATAAGTTATTCCGCCCACAAATTTATTTGTATCTTTATTGGCCGGAATTGGTAATTTCTGCTCGATTTTTGCGTTTTGTGTGTTGCTGCTTTTGATTTATCCTTTTTCCAGTGTTTGGGGAGGGTTGGGTACCCACTAAACTAGTTTGCTCCCACCAAATGTCCCATGTTACCATGTCAGGAATTATGGTCATAGGTTTGTATTAGTGTTTTGTTACAAATACATTTTTGATAACATTCAGGTAAGAGCAGTATTATTTTACGGATATACATTTTTTACTTGGTGCGATTAAGATCTTTTCAGAAGTTAAAGGCCTTGTGGAGACCTCTCGATTTGTAAATAATCCCTCCGTTATTCCCGTGGTTTGAGTGCAGTATCTTTGATATTTATCCATAGCTTTTAATTTTCATATATATAGGTGGGTCATAATATTTTCCATTTATGCACAGTTCCATTGACTACTTTATTAAGTCCAGAACAAGTGTAAAAATTCATATGTAGGGTTAAGTGTGGCATTGTTTTGTGCTTCAATATCCTCTGCATTGATATATGTGAATTTGTTTTAAAAACGTTTTTAAACTTTACACTAAAAAACTATTTCTTAATTGGCCTTTTATCTCCTTATAAGAAAAAGTGATATTCCAACACTAAACAGAAGTTTCAAAGTATTTTTTCCTTGTGGGATGTTTTTAACGTGCAATTTCAATATTCAAGTTATGGTCAATTATCTTAATTATGAGAAGTTTTTTCAATTTAAAACTTGTTTTGTTTCCGTAATATTCCTCCTATTTTAATGTTGATTGAAGGTTTTTATATAAGAGAAGTTTAGATATATTTTAATAATAAAACAATAGTATGCATCAATCAATTGTTTTGCAAATTAAATGTCTATTATATGTAAGTTATTTGATATTTTCAAATATTGTCTAAAGATTAATTGTTACAGCCCTCTCTTCGAAGGTACAAATAACATCACAGCTTTTTTTTTATCATAAAATGATCCGTCGTATAGATAAATAGAAGACCATTAAAGACATTAAAAAAACCGAAATATATTAAACGAGGATTAGATTTGATAAATATATATTTCATGTCATCACTGTTCAAAATATAATACCTCCATATTTGAACAACATCGAACCACGTATAATCTTATATACTTATAAAAGTAATGTTTAAGTATACAACAGTTACATCCGATGTCAACTTTGAAGACAACACATGCTAACCTGAGACTGCACTTTATCGACAACGGGTGTTGCGCACAAGACAGATGATGCTTACCCTTCTAGACACCTGATCCCACTTCTGTTTTGTAAAGGAGTTCGTGAATTCCAAACCTTTGTTCTTTTTGTTAGCGTTTTATTTTTTAGTTTGTTTCAAATTTGTCTTGTCTCTTTGGACTATGAACTTCCGATCTATCACATGGGTATTCTACACTGGACTTATCAAAATTTAGATATGATCCCTGTGGCCAAAAGGACCAAGTGGTAATTTTGGTCTGAGAGGTAAAAAAGCTTTCAAAAAGGGGCTTAAATGTCGTTCACATCCGACTATTGATTGGTCCAACTGTCGTTAAGTCGTACAGCTTGCTCATTCTTTCAATTGTAAAAATCATGTAAACGAGAAAGGCCCATAAAAATCTCTTGGTACTTACCTAAAAGAATGCAAGACTGCTATAGAAAATGGTATATCTCACCATGAAAATAATTTATAATTTAACAGAAAACCAATTTCAAGTACTCGAATTCAAAGTAAATTTCTGATACTTGGTACCCTGTTTGTGTTTTACAAGTAGACAAAGCAGCCAACA
Source organism: Geukensia granosissima (assembly GCA_032357055.1). NCBI lineage: Eukaryota > Metazoa > Mollusca > Bivalvia > Mytilida > Mytilidae > Geukensia > Geukensia granosissima. Next base: position 3,162 of record JAULBM010320264.1, on the reverse strand, counting down.
ATGTGGTGTTGGTGTGACGTAAATACTACCTCGAAGTATTTAAAGATGGGATTTTAAATCCTTTTGCACTACACTGAAAGTCAGTTAGTATACAGTAACATTACTAGCATGTAAGAGCTTAATGCCCCTGCTTAACATTTTAAAGTCCAAACCATGCATTTGTTACCAAAGATATATAAGAAGCCCGACAAATACTGTATTATCTCGTTCTTCAGTAATTGTACTAAAAGTATTCCTAAATTAGCATATTTTAGTACACAATGTTATTACTTGATATTTTATTAGGAAATTTAGATTTATTAGAGTTATGCATATGTACAGTATATATCAAAGAAATATAATTTCATGTCCATCTTTAGTCAATGGAGTTAGTTTATTTAGTTTAGTTATGTCCCCATCCTGTTCTGTAATGTTTTCATCAAAGATTTCCCAAAATCTTCCGGTTTTGCATGTTATGTATGTTATATTGATTTGACATATGGTCAGGAAGCAGTACGAATACAAATTGTACAAACTATTTTTACAGTTTGGAAATTTTGTTGCTGTTAAAGACAAACTGTGATCCTTTGATAAAATATTTGAAACTGTTGATACTTACGATTTTTCCACCCTTTATACGAGACTACCCAATAAACTTATTGAAGTCAAATTTTTATAGCCCATTTAGTGGGCTTTTAATAAAAAATGTATATATTTGCTTCAACAGTGGTCGAGCTTTTTTCTCGGATGAAAATTGTTACCGCAAAAGATACATTTAATGGGCTTGTGGAGATATTATTTTTCTTCTTGACAATATTTAAATCAGGTTTTAGGAATTCCTATGGGCACCAAGTGTGTGTGTGTACGTTATATTGCAGACGTATACCTTTACTAATATCATTCCCAGTTCTGTAGTTTAAATCCAAAATTATCCGTCTGGATCTGATTTAAAGATAAATTCAATTATTGTTAACGCTATCATGACGATACCACTGCAATTTGCAACCCGGAATTCTACAAATACATTACTACACTTAACCCTAGATAACTAATAAGATTATCAACATTTGTCTTTCACAAGGGAAAATCAAAACTCAATTCTATATTGTAAAATGTTTCTTCCTACCTTGAGCTTCTTTATTCAGCGTATATAGTTCTCAACTTGTCCGTTTTGAACGTTTATGCAGCGATGTTTTAGATTTCATTAAAAGTAATTTTTTTGTACTAAAGTCAAGGATCTCGTTAACGTAAATTAGTTGAAACATTAACCAATCTCTTTCGTTTCGTAACTATAAAGATATAATTCTTAGGTGTGTTGTACCTTTTACATCAAAGGTAGTCTATATTAGGTTGCATTTGTTCGTACATGCTGTTCGATATTTTTTTATTTTTGGCAGTTCCACAATACACTGTTTCCTCTGGGTATAATTGTAACTGACAAATACACCGACGGGTATAATATAATTTTTCTAAAACATAAATTAGGTGAATTTGGATATGCTGTATAAGGTAGAACACATGTGACACATAAAATAGGTGTAAAATTATAATTGTAAAAAGGAGTAAGAATTATAATTAAAGAAGACCAGCTCCTCTTAATTAGGAAGATAGCGAGTTAGTATCCGCTAATATATTAAGTTTGGCGAAAAAGTATTTATACATCCACAAAATTTTGTTGATTTCTATTTTTAAACAATTGGGTTGGTAAAACTGTTTGCGAACAAGAGATGTTCAGAGGTTGACAGGCTTGTCTGCAATAAATTTCACCACATAATATTGTTTTAGAAACTAGCAGTATTAGTTTAAATTCTGAACCCATACAATTTTTTTTCTTTTTTGTATGGATTTGGCTTCTTATTTTAATTTATTTTTATTTAAAATTTTAATAGTTATATACTCTGGTAATTGTTTGGTACACAAGGATTTTTTTCTATTCTAGAAGTAAATGCAGAAGGATCAAACCTTTACCATTGATGGCCAAATCTATAATACAAATGTACTTGACAATGTACTAGTCAAAACCAGAGGAATTTTGATGGCCCACGTGTGCTTTTCAATGTTTGGAATGGAAGAACATATGTTTATTAGCGGAAGAAAATCTTAAGGATTTGATTTCAAAGCAGCTTTTTATGTCATGTGCTCTTTTTCATAAGTAATCAAATATAGACATGATTATACATGTGCAACATGGTTATCTATATGATTCAACACCTGAAACCTTGAGTCCTGGATAATATACTTTTATTCAAGATTTGAAAATGGCCGTTTGTACAGACTATTTCTAACCGAGAAAAAAAGTTAAATGGAAATAGACATATTTTGGTGTCATAGAACACAAGACTACGGGCTATCTCTTACTGTGTCGCGTGACGAGCATCGTGAAGACCTCGTTTCCACCTGCCGTTTGTACTTTGTACAGACTATTTCTAGACCAGAAAAAGTACATTTTAATTGAAAATAGACGGATTTTGTGTCATAGAAGACAAGACCACGAGCTATCACTTACTGGGTCGCCTGACGAACATCATGAAGACCTAATTTTTTTAGTTACTATGCATTCTTAGGTATATAACAAAATATAGAATGTGTATAATTGGAGTATTTTTTAAAAAAAATGAAAAAAATTGAATTGTAGCTTATAGTGGAAACAGTAGCATATTTTATGACATGGATTATGTGAGTAAGACCACGCAGTATCAAAGTGATTCACTGTTACGATATATTTGGAAAGAGGTCAAAGAAGAAAATGTTGAAAATTATATAAGCGTTTATCAATGTACTGATAAGAACGATTAAATAAAAGTTGATTATCCCGGAAAACTCATTCCGATTCGCTTGTTTTATTAATAGAAATTCTGACGTCATTTATTTACGTCACTGGCCATCGTTCTGAAAGGCAAACTTGTTCAACACAAAATATTCATTAAAATCGGTCACCATCCTTGGTGAAAATGAAGCCACATAAGACAAATAGATGTCCTACACAGAAATCTATACCTGAGGTAAACGGAAAGTCCGGTTTTAAGCGCGAAAAGACAAATGGAAGAATGTCGCAGCCTGATATTCGTCATCATCGTGGTGCCATGAATCAGATTTCGGATGCCATAGTTCCAGTGGTTTTGGAGGTAGGATCGGCAGGCGGAAGTCAAGCTATGCATGAAAGTAACACAGTAATAACAGGAG